>PVKU01004479.1:0-146092 GCA_004027475.1 Anoura caudifer | reverse complement strand
GATTTTAGCCCTGGCTGCTGTAGCTTAGTGGATTGAGTGCCAGCCTGCAAACCAAAGGGTCACTGATTCAATTCCCAGTCAAGGCACATGCCTAGGTTGTAGGCCAGGTCCCCAGTGCGGGGCATGTGAAAGGCAACCACACATTGATGTTCCTCTCCTTCTCTTTCTCCCTCCTTTCCCCCCTCTCTAAAAAAAATAAATAAATACATTAAAAATTGATTTTAGAGGAAGAGGAGGGAGAGAGAGAGAGACATTGACTTGTTGTTTCACTTATTTATACATTAATTGGTGATTACTATATGCTCCCTGACCACAGACCAAAGCCTTGGCATATCAGGACTGTGCTCTAACTGAGTTACCTGGCCAGGGCCACAGTTAGGTTTACTTTTTTTTTTTTTTTCTTCCACTTATTGATTTTTAGAGAGAGGGGAAGGGAAGTAGAAAGAAAGGGAGAAAAACATCAATGTGAGAGGGAAACGTTAATTGTTTGCTTCTCCACATGCACCCACAAGCGGGGAAACTGGCCCACAATCCAAGCATGTACCCTGACTGGGGATTGAAGAGGCAACCTTTCAGTGTATGGGACGATGTCCAACCTACTGAGCCACACCACTCGGGGCAGGCTTACTTTTAATACAAAGACTAAGAAGGAGTTATGAATCACTGCTTTTAACAAACATCACTTGGTAGTTGCTTTTTACATCTTTTATTTTTGTTTGGGGATCCTCTTCGGGGTGTTCAGTAACCTAGAGTTCTTCAGTAGATTCTTCTTCTTTGACTATGAGTCACTTTCAGAGTTGTCTGAACTTTCAGGATCAAGTGAATCATCATCATCATCATCATCTTCAGCCACCCCACTTTCTTCACCATGGTCTTCTACCTCATTGAAACCAAGTCTATAATATCATTGCTATTTTTCTGATAATTTGCTATCCATACTTTCCTGATATTCAGACTCCAGCCCTTTATTAATTTTCCTGTCTTCTTCCCCTAAATCCATTGCCTCCCAATTTCTAGATCCAAGATTGTTGTTTGTGGAGGCTGAATGCTTTACTTCTGTGTGGATGGGACTCCCTGGCAGCAATTATAGTTTTGGGGACCCCAACTGAAAATGCTGAACCACCTCACCATTCTCTTCAGCCTGCAACTGACTGCCAGCGCCATTCTAGAAGTCCTCATGAGATTTTAAAATGGGCCCTCGTTGGTGGTCGATTGCAGGCTGAAGAGAATGGTGAGGGGGTTCAGCATTTCCATTCAGGGTCCCCAAAACCATAATTGCTGCCGGGGAATCCTCAGTGGATTGAGTGTCAGCCTGAGAACCAAAGGGTTGCTGGTTTGATTCTCAGCCAGGGCACATGCCTGGGTTGTCGGCCAGGTCCCCAGTAGGGGGCGTGTAAAAAAGAACCACACATTGATATTTCTCTCCCTCTCTTTCTCCCTCCCCTTCCCTCTCTGGAAAAATAAATAAATAAAATCTTTTTAAAATATATTTTTTAAAGATTTTATTTATTTTTATAGACAGAGGGGAAGGGAGAGAGAAAGAGAGGGAGAGAAACATGAATGTGTGGTTGCCTCTCATGTGCCCCCCACTGGGGACCTGGCCCACAACCCAGGCATGTGCCCTGACTGGCAATCAAACCAGTGACCCTTTGGTTCACAGGCCAGGGCTCAATCCACTGAGCTACACCAGCCAGGGCTAAAAATATTTTTTAAAGATTTCAAAGTGGGATTATAAGAGAGTAAATAATTATGATAACTTCATACAATGTAGATCCTTGATTGGATTCTGAATTTTTAGTAAGCTCTAAAAGATATCTTTGAAATAATTGTAGACATTAAATATGAATTATATATTAACAAATATATTTCTTGAATATGAGAATTGTATTGTGGTTATGTGGAAGAATATCCTTGGTCTTGGGGTAATATAGGCCAAAATATATAGGGGGTAAATTTTCACAATGTCTGCAACTAACTTTCAAATGGTTTAACAAAAAAATGTATATTTATACAGAGATATTAGCAAAATAGCAAAATATTAACATTCAAGAGGTGAAACCCTGGTGGGATGGCTCAGTTGATTGGAACATTGTCTCATACACCAAAAGGTTTCAGGTTCGATTCCCAGTCAGGGCAATACCTAGGTTGCAGGATCAGTCCCCAGTTGGGGCTCATACAGAAGGCAACCAATTGTTGTTTTTTTTTTTCCTCTTTCTCCCTTCATATCTCTCTAAAAAACCAAGAAATATACCTCAGGTGAGAATTTTTTTTAAATTTTAAAAAGAGGTGAAGAGTATTCTTGTAACTTTTCTATAGGTTTGAAAATTTCCAAAATAAAATTATAGGAAAGTTAACTTAATCTGGGTGGCGGTCACAGGGGTATTAACATAAATAAAAAAATCATTGAGCTGTGCACTTAAGGTTTGTGCATATTTTGTATTTTACTGTATGTATATTATACTTTTAAAAAACTTAAATGGCTGTCTGTTACGTAAAGTAGAAATTCTTTGGTCTGGCTTGCTTCTGGAGAAACTCATTTTCCTCTTTCTCTGATCTACCTCCATGAAAGTGCAGTGCCTGATACACAGGGCACTCTGTTTAGTAGATACCTTTTGAATTATAAAGTTCAGCCACAAATTGTTCCATTTTATCTCACCTCCACCTCCTCCCTTCCCTGATCACCTTCTCACTTAGCTTTCAACTTTGTTGCATTCAGAATTCTTTCAGCAGTCCTCAAGCCGGTTCTGTGAAAGTGACTTAGATAAGAGTATCTAAATCTTCTATGTAGCTTGACAATGAACCTATGAGTCTGATAAGAAACTGACTGGGGCCCATACAGATGATCCAAGGTCACACTCTTAGAATGGGGTGGGTCCGTGATAAGAATGTAAGGTTTACTCTGGGTACTTTAAACGCTTCTTCCATTTTTTTTTTTTTTTTAAACTCTGTTTCCAATAGCCTAACCACAAGTTAAATGTTCAAATTGTGTTATTGAAGACTACCTTAGTTTTTTACAGAAAAGTTTGTTCTACCTTTCCCAGACCGTGAACAACTTCGGAACAGTGATTGGTAATGGGAGGCACTCACTAAAAAAAGATTTGGTAAAGGCTATCAGTTAAAAGTGGAACACGAGAGCCCAGGATCCTTGGTGCGGTCCTCGCCCAAGAACCAGTGTTACTTACAGGGTTAACCCTAAACCCTTGGAAAGGCGGAGACTCAGGCTGAGGCCCCGCCCCACCCAGGGCGCAGGCGCAAACTCCCCCGGGCCCCTCCCCCTGCTCGTGTAGCTCTTGCCCCAGCTCAGGTAGGAAATGGTGTGCGGGGGGGAGGGCTGTCTCTTGAGGGTGTGGCTAGAGGGGGAGTCTCAGGGCTTGGGGCGCCTTTGGTGGAACTCCAACAAAGGTTGTCCCAACTTCCGTTACAACCCGGAGCTGTTCCTGTGGCAGGGGTAGTCTCAGATCTTGCCTCTGAGCAATGACGAGGGGCTGCTTGTGACCTGCACACTCCTGCTCCTTTATGTCATCTCAGTCCTGTGTCTCCGCACCTCTCCAGCTCCTGCGCCTGGCCGGATCCGCTCAGAGCCAGTGTCTGGAGTGCTGGGTAGCTTGAGGTCAAGGGGCTGGGCAGGTGCCAAGAGCCTGCTGCCTCTCTCCCTCCTCCCCATTCTCGCCGCTGGGCGCTACAAGCCAGGCCCCCGGGAGACAATGTGTGGTCTTTCGCTCCGCTTGCGCCTACTTCTTCTGCTCCAGTTGCTTTTCCAGCCGAGCGGAAAAGCCGGGGTGGCAGGTTGCCCAGGCCTTAGGAAGTGGGCAGTTAGGCACTGCCGCCTGAAGTCTGTGGGTGAGCCGTCTTGCTCACTGGCAGTTTAGTCACCTACCCTGCAGCCCCCAACCAACCAGATGGTAACCTGCACAGTTGTCACAGGGTAGAGGGGACCAGAGGCAGCTGAGTGATCCTACCACGACCCCAATCCCTAGGAGGGCTTTTGGTATGACAATGTGTGTCCTAAACTAGGAAGTTCCTCCTTGCTTACAACTCTGTAACTATCAATAAAATGTTATATCCCTATAGGTGCCCAACATTGGGAGTTACAGGGCTTGAAGTTAATTCTAGAAAACTTGGAGGTGGTGGTGTTGGGGGTATGTGTCTGATTGTGTGTGTAGAAACTAACCCAGCACCTACTGCAGTGCCTGACAACCAGTAAACCCTAAATAAACCTTTGTTGAATGAATGAGAAGGTAGTGACTAAGGGAGTGGGACTAGAGAGGGCTGCTCTAATTCATCCCACCCTTGCGTCCCCTGGGCTCAGGTAGACAAAAGTAATTAGGCTGAGACTTTAATCACAGCCAATTTCACAGGCTGAAGAAAAAGGGAGATCTAGGAAAGGTAGAGATCATGGAGACACATGGTGCTGGCCTGGCTCATAGGCACTGCTCCCTGTAGGGCCCCCTCCAGCCCCAAAAGCTTGGTGGTCATTAACCTGTTTATTTCTTTCTTTCTTTCTTTTTTTTTTTATGTCTCCCTTAGGACACTGGGTTCTCTAGGAGCTGTCCCAGGCTTAATGATTGTCCAGAAGGTGGCTATAAAGGGAGCCTGGGAGTCTGGGTGGAGGAGGGAACAGAAAAAGCCTACCTCAGCAGATCAGCACACTGAAAGAGCAGCAGGCAGGAGCTGTGGTCAGACTCCGGGTCCTGGCCAGTAGGACTTGCTGGCTTCCACCATGGTGGCCCAAGGCTATGGTTATTATCGCACTGTGATCTTCTCGGCAATGTTTGGAGGGTACAGCCTGTATTACTTCAACCGCAAGACCTTCTCCTTTGTCATGCCATCGTTGGTAGAGGAGATCCCTTTGGACAAGGATGACTTGGGTGAGCCCTAAAAGAGCAGGGTGGTGGACGAAGGGACACAGGACCAGCAGGACAGGATGAGTGTGGCAGTGTGGTGTGTACAGCCATGTAACTTATGTGGAGTATCTGCACAGCAGGGGCTAGGGGACAGTCTCCATATGCCAGATGAAGAAGCTCTGAGGTCCATGTACCTGGTTGGGTAGAAGGGTGCTGAGTAAAATCCATGCTTGTCTGAGGTAGGCTACTTCTCTGTGTGCCTGTGACCCACATGTACTCCTAGAGGTGATGTTTATGTTGAGTGTTTAGGGACTTTTGAGTACAGTTTCCATATCTGTGTGGGTGCACACTAAGGCCTCAGGGTGCTTGCTGGCCACTGACATTGTGAGCACTGGGAACTGGGGAGTTAGCACAATAACTCCATGTGGCCTAGCAGGTTTCCTTTCAGAGGAATAAGGTCCCTGACTCCAATTCTAAGCCCTTCACCCCATGTTCAAAGATGGGGCAACAGAACTGCCAGAGGCCCAGGGCTGGCATCCACGGTGAGGGGAAATCAGTCGGATATATATCCCAGGGAGGGGTGCTGCCCTTTCCTGCCCTCTTTTTGCTTCCTGACAGCTGCAGCTGAATTCTCCCAGAGGCTGAAAAATCATGGGTCAGCCCAGGGCTGGGGCTGATGGTAAGTCAGGAGTAGCAGCAGGGTCCATGCACAAGTTTCAGGATTGCAGCACAGGTCCTCCTGCTCCTCTTGGAAGGAGGCTGTCTCCCCCTACCCAGCACCTACCTCTTCCCACCTCATCCCATGTGTCTCCCACCCCTCCTGTGCCTCTGCCCTGGCCCCTAAACTCCAGGTGTTCTGTTCCCTGCTCCTGTCCCCTGCAGGGCTCATCACCAGCAGCCAGGCAGCAGCCTATGCCATTAGCAAGTTTGTGAGTGGGGTACTGTCTGACCAAATGAGTGCTCGCTGGCTCTTCTCTTCTGGGCTGCTCCTGGTTGGCCTGGTCAACATAGTCTTTTCCTGGAGTTCTACAGTGCCTGTCTTCACTGCTCTCTGGTTCCTCAATGGCCTGGCACAGGGGCTGGGCTGGCCCCCATGTGGGAAGGTTCTGAGAAAGGTGAGTGTCTGCTTCCAAGAGGCCTGTTTAAATGGGCCTAGAGGATACCTGAGGAGCATGTGGGAGCACCAACATCTCCACCCCCAACCCAGAGCCGTTTCGTTAGGAGTTTCAGTCTGGCTCCTACTGCTTGCCAAGATATTTTAGGAGCCTAAACATGGTGGGATCAGGTGGCAGATGAGAGAAATGGCCCTGCCAAGTAGAAGCACCCTCTCCCTCATCCCTGTAATGTGAGCTTCTGGGTCTGCTCCACTTGATCCTCTCCTTCAACATGTACTGTAGGCTGGGCACCTACTCTGTCTCCCTCCGCCCCACAGTGGTTTGAGCCATCTCAGTTTGGCACTTGGTGGGCCATCCTGTCAACCAGCATGAACCTGGCTGGAGGGCTGGGCCCTATCCTGGCAACCCTTCTTGCTCAGAGCTATAGCTGGCGCAGCACCCTGGCCCTGTCTGGGGCCATGTGTGTGGCTGTCTCCTTCCTCTGTCTCCTGCTCATCCGCAATGAACCTGCTGATGTTGGACTCTGCAACCTGGACCCCACCCCCTCCAAGGGCAAGAAGGGTGAGCACCCACCCAAGCTGACCCCTTGAGAGCTTTCATCATTCATTTGGCAAACTTTCATTGAGGACTGGTGTTAGGCCTGGCCCTGTACTAGCCAATGGATGTAGGGGTTGGAATGGTGACAGAGAGTGGGTGGGGAGTAGATAAAACTCCATCCCAAGAGGCAGTTAAGTACCAGACAAGTCGCAGAGCCAACAAACGCTGATTCATATTATGCCTTGGTTCTTTCTCACAACAGATCTAGGCTTCTCGGTCCTGGACAGCATCCTAAACTTAAGTGGCTTGGAGGCATTCCTCCATCCACCCTCAACATCAGTGTCTCATTTGTTTAGGCTCTCAGTAAGGGGAGAGGGCAGAGCAATGGATGAGGGGTACCTTCCTGCTGATTCTTGGCTATGTGGATGGACTCTATTCCTGTGGCTGCTTAATGAGTGGTGGGGGCTCAAACAGGGTGGGGCAGCAGAAACAGAGTCTCAGGCCTGACTTTCTATCCCAGGCTCCTTGAAGGAGGACAGCACCTTACAGGAGCTGCTGCTTTCCCCTTACCTATGGGTGCTCTCTACTGGCTACCTCGTGGTGTTTGGAGTAAAGACTTGCTGCACTGACTGGGGCCAGTTCTTCCTTATCCAGGAGAAAGGACAGTCAGCCCTCGTGGGTAAGATGTGTGTTGGGACAGAGATGGGCATAGAGAGTAGAAACCAATGCAGAGGATGGGAAATTCAGGCCTAAACCTCTTCATCCCCTTTTCTTTCTGAGGCTAGGCACTGCTCAGACGGCTGTAGCAGTCATCCTTGGGGACCCTGTATCTCTCTGGATTTAAACCAGTCTGGGACAATCCAATGTGTAACACCCTTCCACCCTTTCTTTCCCCTTTCCACAACGCCCACTGCAGGTAGCTCCTACATGAGTGCCCTGGAAGTTGGAGGCCTTGTAGGCAGTATTGCAGCTGGCTACCTATCAGACCGGGCCATGGCCAAGGTGAGTGGGCAGAAGGGACAGGAAGGAGGATCCCTTTTAAGTCTTACCAGCATGACTGGGACAGATACCAGACAGGTGGGAGCCCTAGGTTACAGGCAGGTTGGCATATCCTGGCCTAGGCTGGGTAAGGTAGGAATGAGTTTAGGCTATCTTCGCTAGGGGTGTGGTGATAAGGCTCTTGGGGAAAGAGTTTTAACTGATGTCAATGTGAGCCAGAATTTCCTGGGGCTTCTCTCCAGCCCCAGGAAAACTGAGGTTGGGGAGGGACAGTGCAGTTGCCAGAATGTGTCCTGATCTTGCTTCAAATGGAGGAAGGGACACTGTGGAGTTTGGTCTTAGAACACAATGAGCAGGTCCCAGGGCTTCTAGAGCCACCCAGGCCAAGAACTGTGATAGGACTGCCAAAGACCTGTCAGGAGAGGCCTGTTATGCCAGAGTCCAGGGGTGCTATCAGGGCCTGACTTTGCTGGGACTGTCTCCACAGGCAGGGCTATCTACTTACGGGAACCCTCGCCATGGCCTATTGCTGCTCATGATGGCTGGCATGACAGTGTCCATGTACCTCTTCCGGATAACTGTGACCAGTGACTCCCCCAAGGTAACTAAGGAGGGCCTGGCCCAGGGCAGACACACCGATGATGAGAAAGCAAAGGCCACTGACTCAATCTCCTCCCTGGCTGCAGCCTAGCCCGACTTTCTTTGCCTCTCAATTTTCCTTTTCAGTTCTGTTTGTACTTCGGTTCCTTTCCTCTGTACTTTAGTGCCCCTCCTCAACTCTGTTTTTTTCTCCTTCTCTGTGCTCCTCTAGGATATTGCTTTCTGGACTCTGGCTCTTCACCCTCTTGCTGAGCTCACAGGCTTTAAGGAACATGAGGTGTCTCATCTTTATTTCTGGTTTCTCTCACCTTTGTCCTACCCATTCTGCCTTACCCCTAGTCAATTCAGTTTGCATACATTGAGAAAAGACAGCATCAAATTTGGAGGGATGATTTCTGTACCTCCTTCACGTACCCATACACGCCCCTGGGTTGGCTTAGTGTGGAACCCACTCCTCCAGCTCTGCACTGTGAATTGTACTGGGAAGTGGGATGAGGGGTCACTGCCTCCTTACTACAATTATTTGCTCCTGGGGACCAAGCATTCCTCTCCTGTGGTGGGAAAAGCCTTAGGTGTGCTTTCTCAGACTAAATGCTACCTTGCATGGCCCTTGCAGCTCTGGATCCTGGTGTTGGGAGCTCTGTTTGGTTTCTCTTCTTATGGTCCCATTGCCTTGTTTGGAGTTATAGCCAACGAGAGTGCCCCTCCCAACTTGTGTGGCACCTCCCATGCCATTGTGGGCCTGATGGCCAATGGTAAGTGATACCCCTAGTCTTTCCCTCACCCCCACATAGGCCAGTTAGAGGCTGGGCTAGGCCCCACGGGCTCTAGTCTCACAAATGACTCTGGTTCTTCCCTCCTCCCTGGCAGTGGGTGGCTTTCTGGCTGGGTTGCCCTTCAGCTCCATTGCCAAGCACTACAGCTGGAGCACAGCCTTCTGGGTGGCTGAAGTGATCTGTGCAGCCAGCACAGCTGCCTTCTTCCTCCTACGAAACATCTGCACCAAGATGGGCCGAGTGCCCAAGAAGGCTGAATGAAGAGTGCAGGCTCCAGAGCATCCTCTCCCACCTGCTGGCCTTTTACCTGCATGGGGCTAGGAGAAAAGAGGGGTCTGCTGTGGCTAGCACTGAACCTTTGGCTTACCTTTTATGCTCCTTTTCCCTAGCCCAGGTGGCACTGGAAATTATCAGTCACTAATAAGGTCCCAGCTCCCCATCCTATGCTCTATTCAAAAGAACCTTTGTTCTTGGACTCCTATTTTCTGCCTTCAAATAGGAAACTATTGCAGTCAGGGAGTCTCCTACACCCTTTTTCTGAGTCCTTCCCTGTCCTCATCCCACCCCATCCCTACCAGAGGTGAGGCTCCTCCTGCAGCTGCAGGGCACTCATCGCCCCTGCCTTCTCCCCTAAGGCGTCTCAGTAGGGGTAGCTACTACTGCCAATACCTCAGGCTCCAGGGGAAGAGAGGCCATCACTCTCACCATTATCCTGGGTACAACAGGGTGATATGGGTAGGAGGGTAGAAGGACTTGTTATAGAAATTAAAACTAGATTTGATACTAAACACTGTCAGTGAGTCATTCTTTCAAAAGGGGTAGTATAAGTCAGAGCTTTCTTTGGGAAATACTCTTTCAGTACCTGCTCTGAAAGTGAGACATCATTTCCCTGTAAAGGGAAAGCTAGCATGGACTCCTTTAAGTTCATGTCTTCTCTGTCTTCAACTTAACACTGTATAATCCAATGATCGTTTCAGAAATAAAGCTACTGGGTTTCAAGCATATTAAATAACTTGATGGAGGGAGGCAGAAAGCCTGCGTTCAAATTCAGGCTGTCAGTAACTGGCTTTGAAACTTGGAGGCACACAGAGATTGTACCTTGCTAACTCTCCTGTACCCCTTGAAGTTTGGGGAAGGCTTAAATGAAATAAAGCAGTAAAGCCTAGCTGTAAACACTTGATAAATATTCCATCACCATCACCACCACCACTGTCACCATTCTAGGAATTCAGTAGCAATTAATGAAACTAGACCCAAGGCCCGTGATTCAAAGTCCCACGTTCATTCATTTAATGAACACATTTGTTTTGCTTTGTACTAGAATATCTCCCTGAATTTCCCTATCGTTCCCATCTCCCCTCCTAGAACTCTTTCCCAAAACCATCAATTAGGATAGCAGGCAGTTAGATTGAAGGAATGTTTATTACAGCATTTGTGGGCCTACTTCTTCCATAAATAAATCTGTACAGAATTGGGAAGTAGGACCATGATAGACACAGGAGGGAAGACAGCATAGTATTAAGGCTCAGGGATCAGTATGCCATCAGGTTCAACATCCTTCCCTTTTCAAGGGTACTAACAAAGCTGCTGGGATTTCCATTGGAATGGAACTGGCAGGACCCCTGCTATAGGATCTTTCAGTATTTAGGAAGGGGGGACCAGCTGTTGCAGATTCAGCCTACGACCCAGGTCCGTAAGTTCCAGCCTTCTCTGCCACCTCCAGGGCTAACTTCAGGTTCTGGTCAAACAGCTCACACCTACACCAGTCCCAGAAGGCACAAATAAAGACAAAGTATGAGGACTATAGCTCTCTCCCCACTTTGGATACAGAGGCAGAGCCGGTGAAGAACCTGCTTGAAGGACATAAACTCCAAGAAGTCTTTGGTGTCTTAAATAAGTAAAAGGCTACTCACCTTGTTTTATTTAAAAATAACTTGTATTACACTTCAAAATGACTTTGGAAAAGAACACACATGTTGGAGCAAGGAGAATTTGATCTGGGAAGTGGGACCACCTACCTGATAGGCATTTCCAGGGAGTAGAATGGATTCTTGAGGGCAAAGTCTGAGTAAATCTCATAAATCTTTCGGAGAAGAGAATCTATCCCAGCTTGCCGAGGGTCTGCCAGCACCACAAACTTGATCCCTGGAGGGGCCGGGAATGGTTACCAAAGGGTAGAAAATGCAGCAAATAATGTCATCCTGTATTTGTACAGCACTTTCAATTTTGCAAAGCACTTTCATCAGCCTATATTTATTTTATCCTTACTGCTCCACAAAGCAGGAAAGGTAAGATTTTAAATCGGTAAGTGAGACCAGAAAATCGAAGTGACTTTATCACATCACCCAGCTGGCTGAGATCAGGCTTTGAGTTTTGACTCTGTCACTTATTGCTAGTCTTAGGGGTCCCTTAATGGAAAGTGCCAGGAGGGACAAACTCAGACAATTTTCAATTATCTGCATTAAGGGAGTGAAGCAATGATGCTCATGATCCAAAGGTCATTTCCATTTGGCATCCATAATTTTGAAACAACACTTACACCTTCCAAAACATGTGCAACATGAGATAACATTAAGGTGAGTTTTATTTGAGCACAGGATAACCAGGGCTGAGAATGCTGGGTGGTGTGGACAATATCAGAGTCAGATTAAATATTAGCCTTGGATTCACAAAACAAATAGATATGTCTATGCATTTGTCCCAGGAAAAGCTGCCCTCCCCTACCCCTGCACACACTGCTTACCAAAGCTTTGGTCAGTCCTTTCCCCCAGCCTGTTCCACTGCATCTCTTTGGACTATCTGGACACGCATACCTGTCAGTGTCTGGAAGCAGTGCAGTTTGAATGTGTCTGTCTCCAGCACCTCAATGCCTGAGCTGCCCTGTTCAGGAGATAGCTGGGAGCCGATTGCGAACAGCCTATGTGTAAAGAAGGCAAAGCTGGGGATGTACTCCATTGCTGTAAGGTAGGGGTGCTTCCCAAACTGTTCCACTGACGTGATCCTACCTGCTGAGGAGTTCACATTACGGCCAGGTCAGTCAGAAGAGGCAGTGTGAACTGCCTAGCAGCAATATCAAATTTTCTTTAAAATTCACTTGAATTCTGCATGGATTTTACAGCAAGTCCTCAAGTAACATCTTTTTATTACAACATTGATGAGACGCCATAGGAACTTAACTTTTGTTTGTATCAATTAACTTATGGTAAAATTGGTTTCATTATGCAGTTGACAAATATGGGTTTGAACTATGCAGGTGCACTTACACTCAAGTTTTTCCAATAAATAATCAGCCTTCCCTATCCCCGGGTTTCAAATAAAAGGACTCAACCAACTTAGAATCAAAAAACAGTATTTTCAACGAGCTTTAGGAATAACTAGATGCAGGAGGCTGACTGTATACATTGTTCTACACCGTTTTATATAAGGGATTTGAATATCCCCAGATTTGGGTTATCTGCAGGGGTCCTGTAACCAATACCCTAGAGATGCCAAGGGATAACAGTAGTTGTTTTGGGGTAGCCAAAGTTATATGTGGGGACCCAGGCTGGTGTGGCTCAGTGGTTGGATTGTTGTCCTATAAATCGAAAGGTTGCAGGTTCCACTCCCCATGAGGGTACATGTCTGGGTTGCTGTTACAGTTCCAGTCCAGGCACCTGCAAGAGGCAAGCAATAGATGTTTCCTTCTCTCTCTCCTTCCCTTCCGTTCTCTAAAATTAATAAGCATGTCCTCAAGTGAAGATTAAAAGAAAGGGGAGGAGGGGTCACACCCATAATTCCTTCCTTATTAAAAGGTCAACTGTACTTCCTTTTGCTTAAAGTTCTAGGACCCACCCAAGAGGCTGAGGGCTTACTGTACATTTATACTTTACAACATTTTACATTAAAAATGTTGGGTCAAATTAACACTGGGAATATGTGCCATGGCTAGCACACCCAGCACATCTCATACTGTAGTTGAGAGCAGAAAAAGGTCTTAAAGATCGTGACTTCCAGCCAAGATGGAGGTGTAGGTAGACATACTGTGCCTCTTCTCACAACCAAAATTAAGGACAACAAAAATTTAGAACCAATAAAACAACCAGAACAGATAGAAAACGAATTGTATGGAAGTCCGACAACAATTCACCCAGACTGGTAAGAGGGGCAGAGTTGGTGGCCAGCGGAGAGGCATCACAGCAGGAAAAAGCAGTGGCTAGTGCTCTCTGACGCGCAGGCGGCAGATGGAACACTCCAGGCACACAGGCGGCCGTTACCGGGCGCAGGGAGGCAATAAGCAGACCCAGCGAGGTGCACAAGGCAGCTGACCACAGTCACACATTTGTGCACAGATAAGCCAGGTGAAAACAGGCAGCGAGACAGAATGCGCAACCCAGGGCTCTAGCACCAGGAAATAAAGCCTAAAAGCACTGACTGAAAACACTTGTGGGGGTTGAAGTGCGCAGAGAGACTCCCAACCTCACAGAGGGGACTGAAATCCGAGAGAGAGCAGAGCAAGCACCATTGTTCCCTCTTGGACCCCACCCCCACATACAGTTTCACAACTCTGCCACTGGGTTGCCCTGCCCTGGTGAACACCTAAGGCTCCACCCTTCATATGTAACAGGCACGACCAGACCAAAAAAAGAAAAAAAATGGCGCAAACAAAAGAACAAATCAAAGCCCCAGAGCCAATTTATCTAAGCAACCAAGAGACAGCCAACCTATCAGAAGCACAGTTCAAAGCACTGGTCATCAGGATGCTCACAGAATTGGTTGATTTTGGTCGCAAATTAGATGAACAAATAAAGGCTACACTAAGTGAAATGAAGGAAAATGCACAGGGAATCAATAGCGATGGGAGGAAAACTGGGACTCAAATCAATGGAGTGGACCAGAAGGAAGAAAGAAACAACCAAATAGAAAAGAATGAAGAAACAAGAATTCAAAAAAATGAGGAGAGACTCAGGAACATCCAGGACATCTTTAAACGTTCCAACATCTGAATTATAGGGGTACCAGAAGGGGAAGAGGAAGAGCAACAAGTGGAAAACTTATTTGAACAAATAATAAAGGAGAACTTCCCCAATCTGGCAAAGGAAAGAGACTTCCAGGAAGTCCAGGAAGCTCAGAGTGTCCCAAAGAAGTTGGACCCCAGGAAGAACATGCCAAGGCACATCATAATTACATTACCTAATTTAAAATGAAGGAGAGAATTCTAGAAGCAGCGAGGAATAAGAGGACAGTCACTTACAGAGGAGATCCCATCAGACTGTCAGCTGATTTCTCAAAAGAGACCTTACAGGCAAGAAGGGGCTGGAAAGAAGTATTCCAAATCATGAAAGTCAAGGACCTACATCCAAGATTGCTCTATCCAGCAAAGCTTTCATTTAGAATGGAAGGGCAGATAAAGCGCTTCTCAGATAAGGTCAAGTTAAAGGAGTTCATCATCACCAAGCCCTTATTATATGAAATGTTAAAGGGACTTACCTAAGAAAAGGAAGATAAAAAATATGAACAGTAAAAACAGAGCAAACTCACAGTTATTAACAACCACAACCACACCTAAAACAAAAGCAAACTAAGCAAACAGCTAGAACAGGAACAGAAACACAGAAATGGAGAGCCCATGGAGGGTTAGCAACAGGGGAGTGGGAGGAGAGAGGGGGAAAAGATACAGACAATAAGTACATAGACAGTAGAGAGAAAATAGACAGGGGGAGGTTAAGAATAGTTGGGAAATGTTGAAGCTAAAGAACTTATGACACATGGACATGAACTAAAGGGAATGTGGGTGGGAGGGGGTGTGCATGGTGGAGGGGAATAAAGGGGGGAAATGGGACAACTGTAATAACATAATCAATAAAATATATTTTTAAAAAAATCTTAAAGATTGTTTAGTTCAACTGTCTTACTATAAACACGGAAAAACTTAGGCTCAGAGAATTGAAGCTCACTTATGCAACATCACACCACTGCTAATACTTGCCTTAAACCTAATTATACGGAATGTTCTTTTTCCTTTTATAGCACATGACCTGATTTATTTAAAAACATTTTACTTATTTATTTTTAGAGACGGGAAGAGAGAGAGGGAAACATCAATGTGCGGTTGCCTCTCGTGGGCCCCCCACTGAGCACTTGGCTCAGCAACCCAGGCTTGTGCCCTGATTGGGAATCTAAGGGGCGACCCTTAGGTCCGCACTCAATCCAACTGAGCCACACCAGCCAGGGCATAACTGATGATTTTTAAAAAGAAGTAGAGAAAGGTAAGCATTGCAGCTCAGGTGACTGCTTGGTCATAGAACCACACTAACAGCCAGCCTAAGGCCCAAGTGTAGGCCAACAGGCACTGGGCAAGATTGGAAGACTTACGAGTGGAACATGGAGGCCAACATGAGCTTCTCATTGGAGGTGAGGCGAGGCCGACCGAATCGAATGGACACCGGGTAGTTAGTAGGATTGCCTAGGTACTCCAGCACCTCTTTTCCATCAGCTGTGTACTTGCCGTTCACGTCCATGCCATTAATTGCCAGCACTGCGTGGCCCACTGCAAAGGTGAGGCAAAGGTAAAAGAAGCCCCATTCTGCCGATGCGGCCGAGGGAACAGGGACCCAGCCCCCTCTCTGCCCCCGCCTACTGCCGCAGTACCAACCCCCTTTCCGAGTCTAACCAACCCCGTATGCCGTCGCGCTGGCCGAAGGCAACTAGCACTCGCTCGTCGTGCAGCTTGAGCAGCAGATCAAGTGGGTAACTGAAAGTTTTCTCAGCCTCGGCCCGTGGCACATAGCTGTCTAGTTGGTAAATCAGGCCGCCAGCTTTGTTCACCACATATACACTGAAAATCGCCATCACTGCTGCCAGGGCTCGAGACTGAGAGTGGACCAGCCTCGTCCAGAACAGCAGTCACGGGATGAGTCTCCCGCTCTCCGCTTCTTCCTCCCAGCTCTGGCTTGCGGATGGTTGCAGCGCTTGCGCACTTGGGGCAACACAATGGGGTGCAACGTCAGAAAATTAGTTGCAGGGTTCTGATAGTTTCCCGTCTCTTTCCCGGTTCTTGGTGCAACATATGACTTCTTCAGAACTAAAGGAAAAGCCAAACCAGGATTCCAGGGGCTCAAGGCCCTAGTCTAGCCTCAGCGAACCGGTAGTTCTTCGAACGTCTTTTGCAGGGCTCCACCCCTTGCCCCGGAAGCATTTGCTGAGGGCGATGGTTTGTGGGATTGTTCGTGGGCGGTGCTTCCTTTTCGTCCGACATTTTCTGAGGTAGCAGTGAGATCTTCTGCTCCTGGAGTTTCACGATGGTAAGTAGCAGTGCGAAGCTAGTGCGGTTTTCAGGGCCAGACGGTGCCAGGGTGCGGTTGAGCCTCCTTTGGGAGGAGGGCCTCCAGAACTGCCGGTTGCAGCTCAGGACGGGCCGATGTATTACCTCCACCGCGTGCTCGCTAGTGGAGCTTGACTGGGGTAAGAGGCGCAGTAGGATGGGAGCATGGGGCTGCGTTACGAGCTGGCTATTTTCCCATCTTTCTTAAACAGCCACCCAAGGACGACAAGAAAAAGAAAGATGCTGGGAAGTCTGCCAAGAAAGACAAAGACCCAGTGAACAAATCTGGAGGCAAGGCCAAAAAGAAGGTGGGAGTCAGTTCCTCCAAAATTAAGGATGACTGGGGGTGCCCATTCCATATTGCTGTGGTAGTGACATACAGCGAACGGCTTTAATGTTGTGGGTTGTAGAGTGTGATTACTTTTTAAATTTTAAGTATACATATAAAGATTGTGTTTGTTTTTAGAGGGAAAAGGAAGGAGAAAGGGAGAGAAACATTAATGTGTAAGAAAAGCATGGATGGGTTGCCCCCAACCGGGGACCTGGCCCCAATCCAGGCATGTGCCCTGATCACAGGTGGAACCTACAACCTTCTGTTCGCAGGCCAGCGCTCATTCCACTGAGCCACACCAGCCAGGGCTAATTTTTAACTTTAATTTGTTGATTGATTAGAGAGAGAAACATTGATTTGTTGTCCTACTTATTAATTGGTTGATTTTCGTATGTGTCCTGGCCAGGGATGGAACCCATAACAATGGCTTAATGGGACAACACTCTTAACCGACTGAGCTACCTGGCCAGGGCTAGAGTCGGATGATGAAAGCTATGACCTTATCACCATTCTCATTTTTTCTCCTCATTTAAGTAATGGGGTGGTAGTTAGTACTTGGAAATTAAACAAATAATGTATCAAACATTTGTCCTGACTCTGGCTGGCATGGCTTAGTTGGAGTGTTGTGCTGTAAACCACAAGTTTTAGGGCGTGTGCCAGAGGCAACCAATCAGTGTTTCTCTCCCCTCTCTTCCCCTGTCTCTGAAATCAATAAACATGACCCTGACTTGGCCTAGGTTGGTTGGGCATCATCCTGCAAACAGAAAGGTCAACAGTTCCATTCTTGTCAGGGCACGTGCCTGGGTTTTGGGCACTGGACTCCCAACCTTTCCTGGGTGCTTGCAGAAGGCAATCAGTTGATGGTTTTATTCCTCTTTCTCCCTCCCCTTTTCCTAAAAAATAAAGTTAAAACCAATAAGCATGGCCAAGAGTGAGGATTAAAAAAAAACATTTTTAAAAACAAACATTTGTGGGTTTTGTTTTTTGTTTTTCTTAACATTTTATTTATTTATCTATAGAGGGGAAGGGAAGGGGAGAGGGAGAGAATCAACGTGTGGTTGCCTCTTGTGTGTCCCTTGCCGGGACCTGGCCTGCAACCCAGGCATGTGCCCTGACTGGAAATTAAACCGCGAATCCCTTGGTTCACAGGCCTGCGCTCAATCTGCTGAGCTACACCAACCAGGGCCAAACATTTGTTTTGATGCTTAGTATGGAATATTAGCCTGGTGGGGCTCAGCCCATATCCAAAAGTCTCAAAATGTATCTGATGGCATTAGTTACCAGGGTCTCTTTTACTTTATATCTAGGCTTTCTATTATTTCAATCTTAATTTGTAGAATTTCTACAAATTCTGAATTTCACGTTTTTGCAGCCCAAGGGACAGAATGACCTCAGTATTGCCAGAGATTTCTCTGGCACAGATTGGGAGAAAAAGGGTGATTGTTCTAGGGCCACTGATTCTTTTTCCTTTTTTGTAAGCAGAAGTGGTCGAAAGGCAAAGTTCGGGACAAGCTCAATAACCTAGTCTTGTTTGACAAAGCAACATATGATAAACTCTGTAAGGAAGTTCCCAACTACAAACTTATAACCCCAGCTGTTGTCTCTGAGCGACTGAAGATCCGTGGTTCCTTGGCTAGGGCAGCCCTTCAGGAGCTCCTTAGTAAAGGTGAGAGGGAATATTGTACTGGTGTGGTTTGCACATTAAATTGGCCTGATCGTGTTAGCCATCTCAAATGTTTTTATTGTCGAATGTTTTTATTGGAATTGTAAAAAATAGGCTAACCAGTGGTTGTTAGTAATGTGATTTTAACATGTCAGCCCCAGCAGCCATGTTTGTGCCATGGCCCCAGTGGCAGTTAAGTGAAGTTATATGTAGTGCTTGATTTGGATAAGGTGCTGTGCGGGTGGCCATCTCAAGAGCAGGAAATGGGTCCCTCCTTTAGAAAGGATAAGTAAGATTAGATTATCACCAAGAAATGTGGGCAGGTCCACCTGATAGTAAATTCTCATGTTCAAATTCAGCATTTCTGTTTTGGGAAGGAATATAAAATTCACTTTTCTCATGTCACTTGCTATGTGAAAATCTTGTATTTTCTCCTTAGGACTTATTAAACTAGTTTCAAAGCACAGAGCTCAAGTGATTTACACCAGAAACACCAAAGGTGGGGATGCCCCAGCTGTTGGTGAAGATGCATGAACAACAGGTGAGCAAGAATCCAGGGCCACATAATGTGGGAAATAGGCCATCCCCATTACAAGACTATACTAATTCTTTTTCTTTCTTTCTTCTTTTTTTTAACAGATCCCACCAGCTTACATTTTGAAAAATAAAACTTTATTAAACCAGTAGTGGTTGTGGGTGTGTTTCCTAAGAGAAGCAGTTACAAGGAATAATAGCAGGTGTGGGTTTGCTGACTATGGTTGTTACAAAAGTACCAGGAAATCGTTAGTTTTTTTCTTTGTGTGACTGCTCTTTGTTCCTTGCTACATCTTCCATTTTGAATTGATGCCTGAAAGAAAATGAAGGGTTAACATGACAAAAGTGAGAGAGTTTCCAAAGAGGTGGTATGTTGGGGTCCAGGCACAGGACCTATACCTGGATTGCCAGCGGCGTCCATTATTCCAGACCCGGCCAAAAGAGGGCAGCCACCCTGCAGTGGTGTTGGAGCTATGATCAAAGTTGGCCCCGACTCTGTCTGGGGGGAGTTTCTTCAATTTCTGTTTTTCCTCTGTAATGATGAGTAAATGGTTTATTTCAGTAGGAAGATTTAAAGAACACCTCACTGCCATTCTTGAATTTACTCACTTTGTCTGAGAAATTCTTCATAGGAGGGTCCTATTTGTTGATTCCCAGAGCTGCATTCCTCATCTTGGACCACCCAGGGAGGTGTGGCTCCTGGAAAAGTAAGGCATATTAAGCAGAATTAAGGAACTTGGCATATGCAGTTACATTGAGTTTTATCTGTGTTGTTGAGTACTATCCCATTGTTCATTTGTTGGGGCATTAATTTTAGCCGTTCTGATGAGCATCTTTTTCTGTGCCTATTGAGTTTTGAGTTCTTGATATATGCAGGATCCAGTCCTTCATCAGATAATGCTTTTTTTTTTTTTTTTTCCTTCGTTTTCATCCCCCAGCCTCCTACTCTTTGGGAGTCATCAGCTTATTCCCTATGAATCTGTTTTATTTATTTAGTTTCTTTAGATTCCACATGAGATCATATGGTATGTCTTTATCTTACTTAGCATAATACCCTCTAGGTCCATCAATTTCATTGCAAATGGCAAGATTTCATTATTTTTTACTGCTGAGTAACATTCCATTGTGTATCACATCTTCATACCTTCATCTATGAATGGACAGCTAGATTGCAGTTAATGTTTTATTTTTTTATTTTCTGGTGCACCTTTCTTGGATGTATTGCAATACCAGATTGATGCACAGAGTGGATAGAGCAACCTCCTATTCCAACTCCCTGTTCTGAAAAGCCATTTAATGTATTATCCTCAGATGGAGGACATATTAAATATTAAACTGTTAAGCACAGATAACTACACTTGACTTCGCCAAAAGGCTGAGAAGCAGTTCAACTTTAAAAATATTCAGGAACAAGTATAAAGGACACACGGACAAAAACAAGGGAGGAGGGAGGTGGGAAGGGTTGGGGGGGTGGGCTGGCATGGGGGTAAAAAATATTTATATATATATATAAATAAATAAAATAATTGCCTCACCCTAACTAGCATGGCTCAGTTGCATATCAATCATCCCACAAAGTGAAAAGACCACTGGTTAGATTCCCAGTTGGCACATGCCTTGGTTGTAGCTTTGGACCCAAGTTGGGGTGTGTACAAGAGGTAACAGGTGTTTCTCGCATTGAAGTTCCTCTGTCCCACCTTCCTCCTCTCTAAAATTAATTACCTTTTTTTTTTTTAATTGCCTTTTACTCTTTGAGAAGCACTGCCCTGGGCCTTACCTGAGTGGATGTTACCAACTCCTGGTGTGTCCTGTAGTTGGAAATGGGAAAAAAATCCTAGATATAGAAAGCCAAGATATGATGAGATACTCATAGCTAGAGAAGGGGCAAACTTTATAGGAGATGGATGGAACTAATGCCACAATGCTAATTCTACACCCTGTTAAATCTTAAGAGTGCAGTAGACCTTGGCTGGTGTGGCTCAGTGGATTGAGCACCAGCCTGTGAACCAAAGGGTTGCTGGTTTGATTCCCAGTCAAAGCACCTGTCTGGGTTGCGGGGCCGGGTCCCCAGTAGGGAGCACATGAGAGACAACCACACATCTCCCTCCTTTCCCCTCTCTCTAAAAATAAAAACACAGTATCCCTGACTGGTGTGGTTTGGCGATCACCCACAAGCAGAAAGGTCATAGGTTCCATTCTTGGTCAGGGCACATGCCTGGGTTGCAGGCCATGTCCCCAGTTGGAGGTGTGTGTGCTAGAAGCAACTGGTGGATGTTTCACACATCAGTGTCCCTCTCTTTCCTCTCTAAAAATAAGAATATATTTTTATTTCATCTTAATTGTATTTTTTTCCATTACCACTTGGTCTCCATTTAAACAAATCTTAAAAAAAAAAAAAAAAAAAAAGCATAGGCCTTGGATGGTGTGGTTCAGTGGATTGAGTGCCAGCCCTCAGACTGAAAAGTTGCCAATTTGATTCCCAGTCAGCACATGTCCGGGTTGCCGGCTGGGTCCCTAGTTGGGGGCATGTGAGAGGCAACCAGTTGATCTCTTGCACATCAATTCTTCTCCCTCTTTCTCCTTCCCTTCCCCTCCCTCTAAAAAACCCAATAAATCATTGAGAGTCCTGTCCTCAAGAGACTCATGGTCTTAATAGTGGAGCTGTGCCAACTACATGCCAGGTGAACAACAAACCCTTTCCTCGCAGCATCCTGTATTTTGCCATGTATAATGTGCACTTTTTTGCCCAAATTTTTGAGGGAAAAATAAGGATGTGCATTGTACATGGGTATAATTTGTATATAATGTGCACAAAAACGTGGGTGGGTATTATATATGGGAACACATTATATACAGCAGAATGCGGTACATGGTATTAGCAATGCATGTGCAAAAAAGAAGCACAGTGCAGCTGGAATATAGACTAAAGATAGCAGGTGATGCGGTGACTGTTTCAAAGAGGGTTGCAGGGAAAAGCAGGAATTGTTCTAAGGGGCCAGCTTGTATTGAGGTAAAACAGACGATAGCATGTGGAAGATGGATGGGATAAGGATCTGCATCTACAGTTTTTGGAAATATAGAAGGGGGGTAATTTTAGATACCTGTGGGATATCTATAAGTGTATTAAGCTGGAACTGTGGGTTCTCTAGAGGATGCAACTTAGGTTTTGGTACCCTTCTAAGTGGCAGTGGGAGCAATAGGCATGGTTGGAGGGTTAGCAAAGATGTCTGAAAACACTATATACTATGGAATACTACAGCAAGAGAAAAAAGCCCGCAGAGAAGATAAGAATGAGTAGGAAACCCAGGAGAGATGGGTGTTCTTGATGCTGATGGGTTATTGACTCTTTCCTGGCTGGCTTATCCACTGTACCTGGTGGCCAATGAATGTCAGAGGTTGTCCTGTGTCCATCCAGTCAAGCTCTTGGGCTGGTGGCAGGTCCAAGTATGAGGGTCTCTCTGAGGTGGAGGCTACTTGGCTGAAAAAGACAAACAGGAGCCAGGCTGGCAGAGGAGGTCCTTGAGCCATGAGGATAGCAAAGATGACATTTGTTCCCATACTCCCACTAAAAATTTACAGAATGCTCTAACAGGTCCAACTACCAATGAGAGATTCTCTTACCTGTTAGTCCCTTTCCAGTTTCCAGGTACCGAAGAGCCCTCTTCTGGGTCTGGCACTGCCTGAGGCTGAGTTTGAGTCAGGAAAAATAAATGTGTCTAGGATGCTTAAGAGTCTGCCTAGACCATGCTCCCACCCTCCAAAAGGAAACAAATTGGCCTATGGAGGGTACTGCCCATCTTGTAAACTCTCCCAATCCAGCCCTGCCCACATCTTGTCCACTGACAAGACCTGCCCCCTGATGCCCAGGTAAGGGAATTCAAACAGAGCAGGTGAAGCATGAGGATGATGAGTTTTCTTAGAGTTGATTGGTGAAATGTTGGACCTGGGAGAAGCAGGAATGAGTGGATTTGGATACTGCTCTGGCTTCTCCAAGGGAAACCAACCTCTAAGGCGGACTGAACAACCTCCTGCCGGCTGTGCTCCACCTCACGGATCTGAGCTGCCATCTGTGGGAGAAAGGCTGCTTAGGTACAAGATCATGGGGGCTGGGTGCTTCAGAGGCCTTTCCTTTAACGAACCTCTTTGATCACTTCGTCCTCTTTCTCCTCATAAGAATCCAAACTTTTCACCATGGATTTCTTGAATCTAAAAAGAAAAAGGGCAAGTCAGCCCAGGACCCCAAGTCCTGCCAGTTGTGAAAAGATCCTCAGTAGATAATTTTTTTCTTTAAATTTTGAGTAATTTTAAATTCACAGAAAGAAAATAGTACAATGAACACCTTGGTGTGTCATCCAGATTCACTGTTAACATTTTACCATACTGGCTCCACTTCTCTTTTATACACATATTTCCTTTTTTGCCTGAACAAAACTGGATTTTAGACATTATGAGACCTGACTTTAAATATTTCAGCATGCATCTCTTTAGAATAGAAATAGTCTATTAAACCATGAAACCATTACCACATTTAAGAAAATCAATTATTATTCTTGCTATTCAAATTACCCCATATGTGTACAGTGAGAACCCCTCTGAACCAGCTCTTTTGTCTTCTGGACCACTCCATGGTCTCACCATGTACTACTTTCCCTGCACCAAACCTGAAATCGACCACTTGTCCAATGAGATCTAGTTCCTTTTGATAGGAAGTAATATTTAGAAACAAAGAGCTACGGGAACAAGTGAAAAAGGTGAAGGGATTAAGAAGCACAGATGGTGCTTCCTGTCAAGATGGTGGCATGGCTAGTCTTCTTGCACTACCATATCAAAATTGCAACTAAACTATTGAACAACCATCATTCTGAACTGTCAGAAATTGAGCTGAGTGGAAGTCCTACAACTACGGAGTTAAGAATGAAACAGCATTGAGACTGCTAGGAGAGGGCAGAAATGCAGAATAGGCTGGTCCCACACCTGTGTGTGGTGGATAAAAATTGGGAGGGATATCTCAGGAGTGAGGGGTCCCCACCCCACATCAGGCCCCCCCAGATCAGGATTCCAGTGCCAGGAAGATAAGTCTCTGTAACTTGTGGCTGTAAAAAACATCAGGGGTTGAGGGTGTGGAAGACAAAAACTTCCAGAATCCCAGGAAGTTCCTCTTAAAGGGCCAACACACAGACTTACTTGGACTCACTCCCTCTGAGCTCCAGTGCAGAGGCACCAGATTGAAAGGTATCAGAGACGTATGGGGAGAAAATAAATCGTCTCACATCAGGGCAAGAGCTGGGGGCAACTTTTTCCCAGACAGAAGTGATGGTGAGAGCCATTGTTTTCTGAACCCACCCTGAACAGAGCCATAGAGCCAGCAGGAGGCACCATATTCGAAACTCCATCAACCTGGCTATCAATTTGCCTTACCCAGGTGATTCCCTGAGGCTTGGCCCCAACCAAATTTCAGGCCCGCCCAAGCTGTTTCCTGTGGCTTTTCCATATAAATGGCTTGTCTTGGCCCATGCTCCAGATTTTCCCAAATTCTCTCAAACAAGCAGCATCTGGCTTCAGCAAGCCCTATAACTTTCACTTAGTTGCCCCAGGCCTGGCACTGGCAGCAGCTGGCCTTGAGTCACAGCATGGGCTCATCTGGGCAACTCCAAGTCCAGCACAAGTAGAGCCATCTGCAGATTGTTTTGAGCTTATGCTGTGTGACTCTGGACAGAACAGAGTGGGTGGCTGACACTGGAAGTGCCAACAACAATCAAGGCTGAACTACAACAGGTGGTGTACACAGCCCACATGGTGGGCACACCTGGAGTACCCAGTTTTGGAAATAGAGGATGCTGTACCACTGGACCCTACGGGACACGACAGTAAGCCACTGTACCAAACCTGGGAGACATAAGCAGCTCTACATAATACATAGAAACGAACACAGGGAGGCTGCCAAAATGAGACAAAGAAATATAGCCCAAATGAAAGAATAGGTCAAAAATACAGAAGAAGAACTAAACGAAATGGAGACAAGCAATCTACTACATGTAGAGTTCAAAACACTGGTTATAAATGAAGGAGAGAATTCTAGAAGCAGCAAGGGATAAGGGGACAGTCACCTACAAAGGAGTTCCCATCAGACTGTCAGCTGATTTCTCAAAAGAGACCTTACAGGCAAGAAGGGACTGGAAAGAAATATTCCAAGTCATGAAAGTCAAGGACCTCCATCCAAGATTGCTCTATCCAGCAAAGCTGTCATTTAGAATGGAAGGGAAGATAAAGCGCTTCTCAGATAAGGTCAAGTTAAAGGAGTTCATCATCACCAAGCCCTTATTATATGAAATGTTAAAGGGACTTACCTAAGAAAAAGAAGATAAAAAATATGACAGTAAAAAGACAGCAAACTGCCCTGGCTGGTGTAGCTCAGTGGATTGAGCACGGGCCTGCAAACCAAAGGATCGCGGTTCGATTCCCAGTCAGAGCACATGCCTGGGTTGCAGGCCAGTTCCCAGCAGGCGATGCATGAGAGGCAACCATACATTGATATTTCTCTCCTTCTCCCTCTCTCCTATCCTTCCCCTCTAAAGATAAATAAATAAAATCTTAAAAAAAAAAAAGATAGCAAACTCACAGATATTAATAACCACACCTAAAACAAAAGCAAACTAAGCAAACAGCTAGACCAGGAGCAGGAACGCAGAAATGGAGATCACATGGAGGGTTTGCAACAGGGGAGTGGGAGGAGGAGAGAGGGAGAAAAGGTACAGAGAATAAGTAGCATAGACGGTGGGTAGAAAATAGGGGGAGGGCAAGAATAGTGTGGGAAAAGTAGAAGCTAAAGAACTTATGACAGATGGACATGAACTAAAGCGGGAAATGTGGGTGGGAGGGGGTGTGCAGGGTGGAGGGGAATGATGGGGGAGAAATGGGACAACTGTAATACCATAATCAATAAAATATAGTTTAAAAACACAAAAACACTGGTTATAAGGATGCTCAATTAACTTAGTGAGGACCTCAATAACATAAAAGAGATCCAGTCAGAAACGAAGGATATACTCATTGAAATTAAGAAAAGTTTACAGGGAAACAACAATAGAGTGGATGAAGCCAAGAATCAAATTAGTGATGTGGAATATAAAGAAGCAAAAAACAACCAATCAGAACAGTAAGAAGAAAGAAGAATTTATAAAAAATGAAGATAGCCCTGGCTGGTGTAGCTCAGTGGACTAAGCACAGGCTGCAAACCAAAGTGTTGTCGGTTCAATTCCCAGTCAGGGCACATGCCTGAGTTGCAGGCCAGATTCCCAGTTGGGGACATGCAAGAGGCAATCAATCAATGTTTCGCTCTCTCTCTTTCTCCCTTTCTTCCCCCCTCTCTAAAAATAAATAAAAATTAAAATTAAAATTAATTTAAATTATTTTATTGTTGTTCAATTACAGTTGTCTGTATTTTCTCCCCCCACCTCCTCCCCATCCCCTCCAAACCCACCTCCCTCCCTTTTGTCCATGTGTCCTTTATAGAAAAATAAAATCTTTTTTTAAAAAGATTAAAAATATGAATAATAAAATGCCAATAAATACATATCTGTCAAAAATTAAATCTAAAAAACAAACTAAAGAAACAAGAAGAGCAAAAATAGAATCATAGATACAGAGAACATTTTGTTGGTTGCCAGATGAGAGGGGTGTTTGGCAGATGGGAAAAAATGGTGAAGGGATTAAGAAGCACAAATGGGCCCTGGCTGGTGTGGCTCAGTGGACTGAGTGCCAGTCTGCAAATCAAAGGGTCGCTGGTTCTATTCCCAGTCAGGACACATGGCTGGGTTGTGGGTCAGGTCCCAGTAGGGGGTGCAGGAGAGGCAACGATATATCGCTGCTTCTCTTCCTCTCTTCTTCCTCCCTTCCCTTCTCTCTAAAAATAAACAAATAAAATCTTTTTAAAAAATGGACTGTGCTGATCTGCATGTAGAGAACTTTTTCAATCTCCCCCTCCTTTGATTTCTTTGTTCTGCTTTCCTTCTTCCTCCTTATAAAAACCTCTGCCTGCACTGAGATGTTAAGATGGGCTTTGAGACAAGAGTGCCTGTCTTCTCAGATTGCTGGCATCTCAATAAACCTCTTTCCTTTTCACTAGCACCTTGTCTCACAAGTTTGGCTTTCATTGTGGCAGGCAGTGAGCACTGCATTTGGTTACAATGAAACAGCTTCTCATCAGCTCTGGAGTTCTGATGATGTATGGGGCTTTCTGTCCTGCCCCTCTCAGACTAGAACTGCAGACTTTAAAATCATGTACCTACAGTCTACATTTAGGCTACATGTACCTACAGGCTCCCCAGCAACTCCCAACTCATGCTGAGGTCACCTAGCCCTTTTTGTTTCAGCCTGGTCCTTTCTGGCATGTAGGACAAGGACCTGGGAAGCTGGCAACTGGACTTACTCTTTTTGCTGTCTCTGTGACTAATAAACTGTCTGAACCTAAAAGTGGCTCATTTTATCATTACTTGTTAGTCAGGCTTGTCCTTGTCTGGTACTGGATGTGTATGTCTGCTTGAAATTTATAGGGTTAAAAGTGAAAACTACATTTAAATAAAAACTTCAAGAGTCCACCCTCATAATTCTCAATTATAAACTTTTCTACTCAACTATACTTTTTTCACCCACCAAAATCATATGATACTGGGTCAGGGTATGAGGAGTGAGTGGTTTCTGTCTTCAGATTCCCATCTCCTCCCAGTCTGAACTATAGGTCTGAAGGCAAGGTAGTGAGATTTAAGCATTTCCTATCATTCCCTCATTATTCTCCACACTGAGTAGAAAGGAATAATACCATGAGTTTCTCTGTAACTTTAGCTCTGGGATCCCCTTGGGTTACACATCCCATAATCTATCAATATGGTCCTAATAAAAGTGGTGTCATGAGGCTGCCTGTGTTGTCTTCTTGAGGCAATCAGGGCTCATACTCCCTTTGTGCTGACCAGCTTTCTGCACTGTTTCTGAGGGTCCTCCATAGGCCAGTTCAAAAACTATGGCCAGAGTCTAAAACTATGAAGAATAGAACCCTGGCTAGAGAGGCTCAGTTGGTTGGAGCATTGTTCTGTGAAACAAAAGGTTGCACATTGCATCACCATGCCTAGGCTGCCTAGGTGCATGCCTTTCAGAGTGTGAGCTGGGCCCATGCCATGCAGAACAGTCCTATAGTGCCACACATTTAAGTAGTTATCAGTCAACTTTTACTATACATTGTTCTCTATTTGCTAAATGCATTGCAAATCCAATTCCCAATTAGATTATAAACCTTTCAAAGATGCTATCATACTTCTTTTATGTCCAATATAATACCTAGAATAATGAGTGTTATGAAGAAAACGAATACTTATGAAGTCTTTACTAAACGTTCCAATTAACAGAGGAAACTCCTATACTTGACACAGATCCAGAGAATTCCCACTCTGGTACTTCATCTTTCATAAGCAGTGACTTACTGTGCATAATCTTGAGGGGAGATGAGAAACTTCTCTTTCATATGAACCTCAGCCTTGTTCTCCCACCAGAATCGGTTGGTTGCTTTCTTGTGCTCTGGGCTGAGAATGGAGAGTATGACTAATCTCAATGATTATAGACTATTTCTCAGATACTTAGGCACAAGAAATAAGTAATGCAAACTGATATCTGGATTTCTGCCTCTGAGCAAGGCCGAAAGAGAAATATTGTTAATTAATAGTCTCTTCCAGATTTCCAGTCTCCCTTTTCCAATAAAAATGTGAGAATTTAAGAGAAGGTGTTGGGAGTTAACTTTGAGATAGCTGCCCTGCTGGTTTTTCTAGTTAGACCACCAGCACTACTGGGACCACAGCAGCCAAAAGCCTATATAAGGTGACAATTCATCGACCCTGATCAAATCGCAAAAGCGTTCCTCCTCTCAGCTACCCTAAATCCTCCCTCCCACGTATGTATGCGAAAGTGCTCGATGAGGGTCTTGGCCCGAATCTCACCTGGCGAGGTGCTCCAGCAGCCCCCCGTGCAGCACTGTCAGGTTTCCGTGACTTAGGTGCTTCCGTACCTCACAGCCGCAGCACAAGCACCAGCAGCACCGATCGTGGTCAGGCATGTAACGCTCCACCTGAGCTGTGCGGATGGCCCTGCGAGCGGCCTCCACCTGCGGGAGAGAATGTAACCGGGAAGGGACCAAGTGGGAACCCGAGCGAGACCCTCCAGATCCCACCCGTTCGCGTCCTCACTGAACCGCCCGCATCCCTGCCCCTAGGCCGTCCGCGGTCCACTCCAGCCTGCCGGCCGCACCTGGGGTAGGAGCCGATCCAAAGCCACCTTCAGCTGCCGCTGGTGCTTGCGGCTGTAGACGTGGCCGCGACCACAGAAGAAGGTCTGGCGGCACAGCGCGCAGCGTTGCGCAGGGGCCATCGGCCCAAAGGTGGGTAACTGGGACGAGCGGCGGAGCCTACGCAATCCGTTCTTTCTCATCCCCCCAGGGGGCGGGGCGAGTCCCGAAGCACTCCGCTACACCCTACCACCAGCGGGCACCACTACAAACTCTCCTGCGGCTGCGCGGTTAGTCCGGCTCTTTGTGCGCAAACGCGGCAAGTCAACAACATTCCCAAGCGCTGTGTAGCCAGAAAAAGTGGTCAGGCTGCTGAGCAGATGCGCGGGAAAGAGTACACGCAGCAGTTTATGAAACTGCAGCACCGTAAACCACACACACGTAGAGGTATTGACAAAGACCCGTATTGGACAATGTAACAAATCATAACTAGTATTTATAGGGAGCTCACTGTGTGTGCAGTGCTTTACATTAACTACCTTAATCTTCACAAAAGCCCTATGTAGTGTACTATTATTATTGGCATTTTACAAGTGGGAAAACTGAGGCTGGGAGAGGAAGTATCTTTGTGGAAGTTTGCACAGGTGTTAAGCAGTGAAACCAGCACCTTGGGCCCCGAGCTCTTCAGTACCAGCAGTCTGTAAGGAAGACATGCTGAGGGTGGCCATAATCTAATACCTAATCAGAGTCACACCCCAGAAAGGTAGTGTGAGCATTGCTCCTGTAAAGCTGTAAAGGGGAAACTATAAAGGGTAAAAAATCATTTAATATGTACTAGTGCTAACTAGTGGAATTTTTAATTCTTGGCAAGCCAGTTAGAATCAGCAGCCATCCTGTCAGTGCTGATCCCAATCCCTAGGGCAGGCCTCAGGCAAATTGCTTCTTTATAAGGCTGAAATCCTCAGGTTTTGTGATCTCTACCCTAGAGTTCCTCCATAGAAACCTGGGACCTAGCCCAGCCTTACTTAAAGATTGAGTAGGCAGAGCTGGCACAGTCACAGACTTCTCGTAGATGTGTTACCTGTATTGGTGCATTAGCCTGGATGGGTCACAATGTCTGTAAGTATATACACAGTTACCTTTACATAATTCCGGCCCAGAAAGTAGCCAGAGTCCTCTTCAGATCTTGAATTCCTGTTGAAGCTTCCCTTTAGACTCAAGCCTTTGCCAGATATGATGCATTTTGATAATCCTTGCAACACTCAATTCCTTGACCTCCCATCATTCCTGTGGCAGGTCAATCCTGGACCTTCCTCAACTAAAATTGTTCCTTCTCTGAGTCCAAACACTGAAGTTCTACTTTAACCACCATCTTCCATCTTCCCATGTAACCTTACCTTGTATCTGGTCTATTAGCTACAGGAAGACCCCCAATTCCTGAAAATGACTACTCTTACCCAGTTACTCATAGACCTATTCAGTGTCTACCAGCTGCCAGAGGCTTCACTCTAGGACAGTGGTTTTCTCCTCCTTCTTGCATTAAAATTTTATTATTTTTATTTCTGCAAAAATCAGGGCTATTAATTCAACATATTTATATAGCTTCTGTTTCTTCAGTCTACAAAGTACCTTTAGCAAAAAGAAATAACACTTCCACAGACTGTCTTATAGTTATCACTAAAATAATGGCCAGTGAATACTGTATGACTTGAGTCACTGATCAAATAATATTAGCCAGTCACATCCCTTTTTTAAAAAATTACCAATATGTAAAAGGATCTTGATGAGAATCTCCTAAATATGCCAAAAACTAATCTGAACAATCAGCAGCCATTTTTGTGAACTCTGACTTTTATATCTCTTTCACAAATCTGTTGCTGAATGTGTAAACTAGTATAAATCTATATAGAAATCAATTAGCCATTTACATGAAATGCTTTTTAAAAACTCTTTCCCTTTGAGCCCACAGATTCTACTCAGCATCTAGCCTAAGGAAGTATCTGTGAACCAAGAATAATAGAAGAAATATTTTCACTCGAAATGATAGGCTATCCAGGATTTGCTTCAAAATAATATGGGGATGTGGAAAATATATAGGGTAACAGTTAAAAATCTGTTGAAGCTGGGTACATAGATAGGAGTTCATTATTTTGTTCTTTCTATATATGTCTTAAATTTTATAATAAAAATTTTAAAGTGATACATATTATTTATAAGTTTGGAAACCAAATATTTTTCAAACAATAAGAATAGTTAAGAGTTATTCTATAATTTTTAAAGGTATGAGAAAATAGATGACACAAGAGGAACCACCACCACCCTGGGAAAAAAAAGCAGAATTATTTTCTGGAGTGCAGGTCCCTTGTAGTAAAGTCTTCCCCTGCTAGGTAGTGTTCTAGGAACCCATCAGTATCAGTGAACTAGCTAGTGGTGTTGTGAGAGGCTGTGTTCAGCTCCAGTGAGTTTTTTTTGAAGGCTTTCAATGCATTTGCCTATTTCATGATGTGTGATTACAAGCAACATGTGTTTAGCAGTTTTTGACTAAAAATGACATGATCCCCATGCCCCACCCTCCCTATTCACCTGCTCTTGCCTGGAGTGACTTTTTCTTGTTTCTCCAATGAAAAGTCCTCAAAACAGAACATTTTGCCAATGTGGAAGAGGTGTGGGGGGGGGGAACCACAGCAGAAGCACTAAAAGGCATCAAAATCAATGAGTTCAAAAACTTTAGAGCAGTGGAAAAAAGTCTCAGTAGGTGTATTGTGTCAAATGGAAAGTACTTTGAAGGTGCCTGAAGTCTAAACATGTAAGAATAAATACATAATTTTTTAATAAATAAATTCCGGGGGTTTTTTGGTCCCCCTTTGTATAAGGCATTCTTTCTTTTTCTTCTTCTTTTTTTTTAAGCTTCACTAGAGGACATGCTTATTATTGATTTTAGAAAGAGGGGTAGAGAGGGAGACAGAGAGAGTGAGAAACATCAATGTGAGAAACATTGATTGGTTCCCTTGCCTATGCGCCCAAAACTGAAACATAGGCATGTGCCCTGACCAGGAATTGAACCTGCAACATTTTGGTTCACAGAACAATGCTCCAACCAACTGAGCCAGCCAGAGCGACATTAAATTCTATGTAATATGTATGTTTAGAATGACATATGACACACTTGAGAAATATTTTTATATAGTGAAATTTGAAATAGGTTTTAATATTTAGAAAAGAAGTAATTTAAAATCTCACTCACACCTTAACTTTGAGCTGTTTGGAAGATCTATATAGAGAGCATCCTACTGTTGTACAGTCAAGCCTTTCAAAGCCAAAGATTGTCTAGGCCAATAGTTCGCAAGGTGGGGCCTCCAGATCAGCAACATCAGCATCTGGGAGCATGTTAGAAATGTAATTTCTAACCAGAGACAGGGAAATAAAGAACAAACTGACAGTGACCAGACGGGAGTGGGGGAGGGCCATAGTGGAGATACGGAAAGAAGGGGAAAGGTCAAGTCAAGGAACAAGTATAAAGGACCCACAGACAAAGATAACAACAGGAGTGAGGGGGTCGGGGGGAGTATTGGATGTGCGAGATGGGGGTGGGTAGGGCACAGAAGAGTCATGGGAGAAAAATGGGGACAACTGTACTTGAACAACAATGAAAAAACAAGCAAATTCTTGTTATCCCAGACCTTCCGAATCATAAACTCTGGTGTGGAGCCCAGATATCTGTGGCTTAATGAGCCCTTCATGTGATTCTGATGCTCTATCAAGTTTAAGAATCACTGGTCTAGGACCTAGGTCCTCTTGGCTTCACTTTACACATTGAATACAGAAATATTTCCACCACACTCTTGTTGCAAGCAAGAGTTACTTCACTTGACTTTCCAAGATGATTGTCCTGTCAAACCACAACCATTGATCAAACCAGATATCAGTTTCCCACATATGCACCAAAGCTGCTTAGAGGAGTCTACACTATCTGCTTCAGCTTCTACTAATCTCTTAGCCATCTGCAATTTTGCTTTGAAATTGTTTCCCTAAAGTTCTCCACCACCAAATATTCATTCAGCTGCCATTTGAACTGGCCTTGTGTGAAATGGAACTCAATATGTTTTGTGTTGCGACCATTCTAGGCCTGACAGGTTCACAAGATTCGGGCAGATGGAAAAATATTCACAGAGCCGTGGGGGTGCTTGACATGCCTTTATTCAAGGGCGAGCCATGCATGCTGCAAGCTGCATGTATTACTGCACATCACACTGCATGTCACCTATCCTCTTGCGTGGCACCCAGTGTGGCACCCAGCAGGGAGTCCCTACCCCTTTAAGTACTGAAAAGAAACAAAGCCAGCAGAGAGCCAAAACAGACTGTATAACATAGCAAGATTCTGTGCATGTGAGCCCACTCAGGGCTATTGGAATACTTATCAGACCCAGTCTCAAGGATAGAACACTACTTATCAGGCCCATTCTCAAGGTTATGGGAAACCACTTTCCTTAGTTGTTCAGATATCTGGGTGAGGATGCCAGACTGCCTCCATTTACCCTACATCTTCCTCTTCAGAACATCCTTATTTTCATACTCCTAGTGAATGATACCACCAAGCAAAAGCCTGGAGTTTTGCGGTGAGATATTTTTGATACTCCTTTTTATTAAATCCCCATATCCACCCTGCAAAGATTTTTATAGGATTTCTGAGATATTTAAAGTCTGTTTTTCATTTTTTATACACATAGAGCATACCTTATTCTAAATAAGGCACATCATATAAAAGCACACCAAGGCACATCATAATTACGTTACCCAAGATTAAAATGAAGGAGAGAATTCTAGAAGCAGCAAGGGATAAGGGGACAGTCACCTACAAAGGAGTTCCCATCAGACTGTCAGCGGATTTCTCAAAAGAGACCTTCCAGGCAAGAAGGGGCTGCAAAGAAGTATTCCAAGTCATGAAAGTCAAGGACTTACATCCAAGATTGCTCTATCCAGTGAAGCTGTCATTTAGAATGGAAGGGCAGATAAAGTGCTTCTCAGATAAGGTCAAGTTAAAGGAGTTCATCATCACCAAGCCCTTATTATATGAAATGTTAAAGGGACTTACCTAAGAAAAAGAAGATAAAAAGATAGGACAGTAAAAAGACAGCAAACTCACAGATATTAACAACCTCACCTAAAACAAAAGCAAACTAAGCGAACAGCTAGACCAGGATCAGGAACACAGAAATAGAGATCACATGGAGGGTTAGCAACAGGGGAGTGGGAGGAGGAGAGAGGGAGAAAAGGTACAGAAAATAAGTAGCATAGACAGTGGGTAGAAAATAAACAGGGGAGGGCAAGAATAGTGTGGGAAAAGTAGAAGCTAAAGAACTTATGACACATGGACATGAACTAAAGGGGGGAATGTGGGTGGGAGGGGGTGTGCAGGGTGGAGGGGAATGATGGGGGAGAAATGGGACAACTGTAATAGCATAATCAATAACATATATTAAAAAAAAAAAAAAAAAACCCAAATTGGGTCCTTCTGGTGCTGACTCTTGGGTGGGTGGGTTTGTGTACATGCTAAGACCCTGTGGGTCTCTCCAACAAACTCTCCTGTGAGACTGGGAGTTTCTCCCACCACTTCAACTCCCACAGGTTTTTAATAGCAGGTTTTGAGGCTTTATTTACCTGCACTGGAACCCTGGGTTGCGCAGTCTATTTCACTCCCCAGTTGTTCCTCCGGGTTTATCTGCACGCAAATGTGGGACCGCCCACTCCACCAGCCACCATCTTGCCACAAGTCCTCTCTGCCCAGCTGCCCACCTCCGCCCCTCGTATTGGTCTGGATGAATGTTTCCTTAACTCCTTGGTTGTCAGACTTCCATACAGTTGGATTTTTTCTGTCAATTCTGGTAGTTTTTGTTATTAAATTTGTTGTTGTCCTCTTTGATTGTGTGAGACACAATGTGTCTACTTATGCCTCCATCTTGGCTAGAAGTCCTTGAAAGCTGGATGTTTCTGTCTCACATTGATGTTTCTCTCCCTCTCTCTCTCTCTCTCTTCTCCTCTCTCTGAAAATACATAAAGTCTTTTTTAAAAATAAGTAAAATGTCTTTCTTGGGAAGGCCTTCTCTGACCTTCTCTGCAATCTAAGTACCCACAATAACCTAAACTTATTAGTATTATCATTGTACATTATTAGTATTTGGTTTATTTTATTTATTTATTTTTAGAGAGGAAGAGAAAAACATCAATGTGTGGTTGCCTCTTGAGTGCCCCCTACTGGGGACCTGGTTCGCAACCCAGGCATGTACCAGGACTGGGAATCAAACCAGCGACCCTTTGGTTCGCACGCAGACCAGCACTTAATCCACTGAGCCACACCAGCCAGGGTATTAGTGTTTGTTTAATGTCTGTCCATCTAGGCTGAAAACTCTGAGGGAGAACCCATTTTGTGTTTTCCTGTACTCTAGCACCTGGCACATTGAGAACTCAAATAATTGCTGAATGAGCAAAAAGGAGGATGTGAAGGTAGGAGTATAATATTCTATCAGGGGTAAAATGGATAAAGTTGGATTTTTCTCAGTGTCTTTTGCCACAAAGTCTATATTGTTTTGTTCTTTTTTTTATTGTCAACACTATTACAGATGTACCCCATTTCCCTCTCTTTGCTCCCCTTACCATCCCTGGCCTTCACCACACTGTTGTCTCTGTCCACAGGCTATGCATACATGTTCTTTGGCTAATCCCTTCCAGTATCCCCACTCCACTTTCCTTTGAGATCTGTCAGTCTGTTCCATGTATCCAAGCATCTGGTTTTATTTTGTTCATTAGATTCCACATATAAATGAGATCATATGGTACTTGTCTTTCTCTGACTGGCTTATTTCACTTGGCGTAATATTCTCCAGATCTGCCCATGCTGTTGCAAAGAGTAAGAGTTCCTTCTTTTTTATAGTTGCATAGTATTCCATTTTATAAATGGACCATATCTTTTTTATCCACTAATCTACTGATGGGCACTTGGGCTGTTTCCAAATCTTGGCTATTGTAAGTAATGCTGCTATGAACATAGGGGTGCATACATTTTCTCTGATATTTTGGGATTTTTTTGTTCTCCTTTCTGAACAATTGCCTTTGGGACCCACTTGCAATTTAAACCAGACATTGACAAGAAAGTGGACGGGGATAAGAATATGCACAAAGTGCAGATGAGGTGGACAAATTAAGGCCAAATGAGATGATATCCTCTCCTTCTTGAGAGATGAATAGACCAGGGTGATAGGAGAATGAACTCTGGTTGCAGAGTGCTGGGTGGGCCCAGAGTGAATGACACTAATGACCTGGTCCCTCCACTCATTCTTCAGATGAATATCACATAAAAATTAGCATCCAGAGAGTGCAGGAAGAGAAAATCAGCACAAAGCATCTGCAGGTAGATTGGGGAAGGGCAGTTCTCCACATGCTTCAACTGGACATCTGCATATATCTATCCTTTTCTTGGCACTAGTCACTTTTTCCCATCCCATCCCTGCTCTTTCCCACCTCCTTGACATCCACCTGTGCTTCCTGGGAGCATTATCAGCCCTGCCCCCCTCACTCCTCTGACCCCCCACCCCTGTAGGGCAGGGCTGGCTTTGAGCACTTCCGGAAAACTACTAGCTGTTGTTAAACCTAGACCTGGAAAAAGGACCCAGTGCTAACATTTGCTGTGAGAAGTCTTTCCCAGCTCCTTCAGACAAAGCTAATTGCTATCTTCTCTGTGCTTCTAAAGAATGTTGAATCTACCTGTCAGAGAAGTTACTAGTCACAATTCTTAGCAAACAGTGCATTTTTACCAGCTAGGCTCTGGAAGTTTGGACATGGGGGGTCTTGGACATGAACATGACATTCCATTGTATGTTCTCATTGATTGCCAGTGTCACTGTGGGTTAAGTGCTGAGACAGGGACTGTATGATAAACATTCCTTGGTTTTTGGACCTCTCCCGTCAGCCTTAACACTCTAGGAATTGAGCAAATATTTTGTAAGGCCATCTTTACTACCCTGGAATGAATCTTACCAATAAAAATAACTACCTACACATATAATTTTAAACAGACCAATATAATGCTAACTGTAATGTAACAAAAAGAGGGAGAAAAACTTATAAAATGTTTCAGTTCATAAACTGTATTTGAAAACACGAGCTAGTTGGAAATTGGCACATGTGATGACGTCTGTCCAGAAAAAAGTCTAGCCATTGTTAATACAAGAATGGTTTGCACAACATCAATGTAACCTGGCAGCTGAGGAGAGTGGACTGGAATGCACATGTGTGAACAATGGCAACATCACTGTACTAGTCAATGGGGGTGGTAGATGCTGTTGAGCGAGCTTGGGTACTGTGAGGGCATCGCATTCAAAATGACTGAGTGTGTACAGCAATGAATTTGCATCAAATTGTGCATTAAGCTTGAAGATTCCTCCATGGAAACTATTCGGATGATTCAGAAGGCTGCAGCTTTGGGCAACTGGTGATTGGCAGCTTTATCACGACAACACTCCTGCTCATGCATCATGTCTCCTGCAGTTTTTTTACAAAACATCAAATCACCCAGGTGACTCAGCCCCCCTACAGCCCAGATTTGGCACCCTGCAACTTCTGGCTCTCCCCAAAACTAAAAACACCTTTGGAAAGAAAGAGATTTTAGAATGTCAATGAGATTCAGGAAAATATGAGAGGGCAGCTGATGGTGATTGGGAAAACTATGTGAGGTCCCAAGGTGACTACTTTTAAGGGGACTGAGGTGTCGTTGTTCTATGTACAATTTTCTTTGTATTTTGTATTTTCTTCAATAAATGTCTCAATTTTTCATATTTCATAGCTGGATACATTCTGGATAGATCTCGTACTTACAGTGAATAACTTAGATTTAAGAGATGATATTCAAATAACTGTTGAAAATGCTTTTTCTTTATATTGGCTACCTTGAAATAATAACTAAAGATTTGTTTATACATGTGGAATAGCTGTGAGTGCAACAGACAGAATGATACAGGCATGTGGTATTGATGACTTAGTGCCCGAGCAGCTTTGCTATCAGCAAAGTGATTTTTTCCAAAATGGCAGACAACTCTTGGTAAAATTCCAAACCAGAGTACAATCTTCTTTAGTTGTATTCTTGGAAAATTCAGTGTATATTAAAATGACGTACCCTGACTGGTGTGGCTCAGTAGGTTGGGCACTGTACCGCAAACTAAAAGTTCACTGGTTTGATTCCCAGTCAGGACACATGCCTGGTTTGTGGGCTTGGTACCCAGTGGGGGACGCATGAGAGGCAACCAATTGGTGTTTCTCTGGCACATTGATGTTTCTCTCCCTCTCTTTCTTCCTTCCCTTCTAACAATAAATAAAAATCTTTAAGAAAGAAAGAAAGAAAAGAAAGAAAGAGAGAGAGAAAGAGAGAAAGAAAGAAAAAGAAAGAAAGAAGGAAGGAAAGAAAGAAAGAAAGAAAGAAAGAAAGAAAGAAAGAAAGAAAGAAAGAAAGAGAAAGAGAAAGAGAAAGAGAAAGAGAAAGAGAAAGAGAAAGAGAAAGAGAAAGAAAATGATGCAACAAATACTTTCTGCTAAGTTAAATTCTCAGCTCAGGTCATTATAAATGGCCTGAGGTATGAGGATCAATTCTCCAGTGTGAGAAACTGCCCCCTACACTGAGGTCATCTGACATTCCTGGGTCTTACTTCAATGCCCACAATACCCCTTTTGGGCAATCACAGTGCCCTCTAGGGTCAGGGAGAGGCCCTGTCACTGGCCTATCACTGCTACATTTCTGCTGCCTGTTTAGGAATGAATGCACATGCTACAGCACACAGGTGGTGGTGAAGAGGTGACTAAGGTGGGATTTTGTATGTTACCAAAATGTGCACATCAAGCAAACAAACAAGGGTCTTTCTTCAAAGGTAAGAGATTTTGGTCTGGTAGGCCATGGATCATGCTTCTCAGGAATACCACGTTTCAGTCAAATTTCCAGTGAGACAGACTGCAAAGGACTAAGGGGTAAATAAGTGGATAGGAAATAAAGGCTACTGGGTGCTGCTTCTTTGGGCCTTTTGCAGGGTTGGCTGCTACAAGCTAGCATTTCCCAAGACTATCCTTATAACCCAGAAAAGTGGGACTTGCTCCAGGATCCAAAAGAGGGTTGAGTATTTTCTTCCTTTGAGGAGAGTATGGAATCCCTTTGTTGCACACCAGGAAACTGCCCCATTGCCTCTGGTGCATCCATCAGCTCTGAGGGCATCCCATTTATAACCTCAGAGTTGATTTCCACTCTACCCCTCCCCCATCCTCAGAAACCACACATATACACACACATACACACACCAGGCTGCTGCAGGTAACTTTAATAAGGCATGGGTTGACTCTCACTTCTTGGATTTAAAGGTCAAAGAGGAAGGGCATCACATCTGTAAGAAAAGAGGGTTAAAGGAATTTATCTGCCCTTTGCATTTGCTGTTCCCTAAGCCTGGAATGCCCTGTCACAGAAGATGTTCTTCTCTCTTAAGTCCCACATGCCAGCTGGTGTCCAGGAAAAGAAAAAGCCCTTTTTGCACATAACCTCTCAAACCATGCTTCTGACATTCTGTCATCACCATTTCCCTAGGCTGCTAGACTGTGTGTAGGCCCAATTGCACCTTAGTTGTTTCTCTGTCAACTCCCTGTACCTCAAGTCCCATGACTGTGTGTGGGGTCCCACCTTAGGCAGGCATCACCCCAGGGTCTCAGACCCCTGCTGTCCTCTCCCCTTCCTACATAAGGTAGCCGCCCCAAGGTGTGGCCCAGGTTCCTTCCTTGCACATTAAGCCTTAGGTCAGGATCTTCAGGTCCCCTCCTCTTGCCCACCTCCCACCATATGACAGGGCCTCACACCTGGCTGGCTCATGCACTGTTGGATACTTTCCAGCTGAGTGGAGGCCAAGGCTCGGGCCTCCTCCTCAAAGCGGCGGTGTCCCTCCTCAGTCAACTTCCAGAGGCAGGATCGAGGCCATGGGCTAGCTCCACCCTGCATGCTGACTGGCACTTTTTCAAAGCTGTCTCGGAAACAGAGATTGTGACGGATGGTATTCTTCCAGCCCTCCGGAGCCGTCCGGAAAAAGGGGAAATGTTGTCTGTGGACAGGGAGGAATGGTAAGGAAAGGCATGGTTTCCTTTGCAGATGTTGTATCCTTGAGTATGTTCTCCCCCAGGGGCCAGGAACCATATAGCCCTTCTCTCCAGGTGGAGAATGGCAAGTTGGCCTAAACTGCTCTTTTGCTGATTGAGCATGTGGCAAAAGTTCCACCCGGTTCATTGCTTGTACAAACCCTCATCTTTTAAGCCCAGTTTACTGCCTCCACTCCTAGGCTCATCATCCTCCCAGGAACCAAGCATAAAGTAGGCCAGCCAACTCCTGTAAGAGGAATCTGGTCAAGGAAGGATATCGCTTGAGAATCAATATTCTGAGACTTCTGATATAAGAAAAAGGTCTGAGAAACTCTTCATACTCATGTGTACTTGACTACCAAAGCTAAATGTAAATCCCTTTGCAATTGGGTACCCCTGGGAGTACAGGGAGCTTTGCCACATGGTACAGCCGAAAGGGAAAGCATGGGAAACTAGACTTTATACTAGATAATCTTGAGAAGGAAGGTGGGAGGATTTATCACCCAGGTGAATTTATGTTTTAAAGAACTAAGATATAAAGAGATCAGAGTTTTCCAATGTGAATGGGGGTGGAGGTGGATATCTTCCTGGACATGTGATGTGTTGACACACATTCAGGGACAATCCAGAACCAATGCCTGGGAGAGGAGAACTGGGAATACTCTTATCCTCTCATCCAGATGAGAAAACTGAGGCTGCAGCTAAGGGTTTGGACAGATTGGAAGATTTCGGAACAAGGACTTTGACCCCCTCCCTTAGCCCTCCTCACAGGGCCCCTGGCACATACCGAGTGAAACTGTAGATCTGTTGCACGTTGAGGCCACAGGGGGAACTGTTTCTTAATGCCAGTGCAATTAGGTGGAAGTAATTGAGAGGGGGACGGGACCAGAGCCTCCCCTCCTGGCTGTTGCCTTGCCGAAGCCAACTCTGGAGGGGGGCCCTTTTGTGAAGGGATGGGAGAGCCACACAGGAGCTGTCATCCTGGTCCTTAGCCTCCTCCTCTTCTGTGAGCTAGAGGAGCACAGAGTAGGAACTGGTCCTGACTCCACGGCTTCTACTCCAGGGGTGCAAGGGCAGGAAGGGGTAGTGGTTTAGGGCCACCATTTGGACTGCTCCCCAACCCAAGGGCACAGCTAATTTCTGAACCCATTAACCCTTTGTTATCCCTAAAAAAGAAAAAAACAGAACTCTCTGATGCATCATCACTGTGCCCTCCTTGCCTACAACCCCAGAAATTCCTACCTCCCAGTTGCTGGGGGAAGAAGCGAACTGCTTCCAAGGGAAAGACCGCTCTCTGGAGGAAGGTGGCAGTGACTCCATGACTCTGGCCTCTGAGCAGTTGGCAAAGTCTTCCTCTTTGGGGGCTGGCTGAAGGCAGGGGAATATATTTGTCAGATCCTCCCCCTTACTAAGTGGTGGGACCTCCAGCTTTCCAGGGGGAAACACAATGTTGGGGTTTACCCACATCCACAGGTTGGGCTCAATATCTGGACCTGTGCAGAGAAAAAATTTGTTCCATAGCTCACTGGACTTTGGGTGTCCAGACCAGGCCACAAGACCACCCATGTTAGAGAACTCACTCCTTGCTACTCACCATCTTTATCAGGTTTGGGTTTTTTCACTACAGGTAGTTTTGGTGGCTCAATTATACGGAGTTTATATCTGGCAACTGGCAAAAAGAAAGACAAAAGAAAGTCAAAATATCCTAGGATTTCCACTGAGGTGCCAGGAGCCTGGTCCTTGAAGCTTCTCTGTGATGGGGCTGTGGGCCCTGCCTGGAGAGTTATGGCACCATATTGCACTAGTGACCTTCTCATTCACCTCTGCATTCTTCTCTTCTCACACCATTTATACTGTTTCTGAATGATCTGATCAATGCCTGTGGCTTCAGTCACCATCTATAAACTTAAGGCTCTCAAAGCTTTATCTCTAGCCCAGACTTCTCTGCTAGCCATTAATTAGAAATCCCCATAGGTATCCTTGCTTGGCTAACCTACAGGCAGTTTGAATGGCATTTCTAAAACTAAGCTCCATCTTCCTCCTTAACCTCTGTTATTCCTTTTTTAGCATGTGGTACCACCATCTAACCAGTTTTTCAGGACAGAGACTTGGAAATCATTCTTTACACTTCTCTTTCCCATACAGCCACACTCAATCTATCAGCAAGTCCTACCATCCTAGTCCAAGACATAACCCAAATGGTCTGTTTCTTTAACTCATCATATTGCAATTTTAATGATCTTCTTAAAACGTTAATCCAACCTTGTCAGCCTGCTGTATAAAACTTTGAGATGGCTTTCCATTGCCCTTGGGCCAAATCTAAAGACATATATTCCTTGAGATAGTCTAAAAGGCCCTGGCTTGTCCTCAGTGTTGAGTCATTCCTCCCAGTCTCTTCACCCATCTCCAATAGATCACATTGTAGATCCTAGGCCTTCCTATAAGCTGTTTCCTTTGCCAGAAATACTCTTTCTTCTTCCTGTTTTCATGGGTAATTGCTACTTACCCAGCATGTCTCTGTTTAAATATCTCTCTAAAGCAGGCCTTTTCTGACCACCTGTCCAAACCCTCTCATAGCACCCATGTTATTGTAATTAATAGAGTCTACTGAAATTAATAGAGTGTATCTCCAGGTCTGTCTTGTTCAATGCCTGGCACATGGGAAAAGCTCAACTAAATTGGATGAATGAATTCATAGTGGGTTAAGAGTAATTCAAGTATATATTAGAGCTATCTGCTTGGCGCTGTGCTCCTCAGGGATAAAGGGAATTATTTGTGTCTTCTTCATTGTCCCCATGAGTGTCACCATATACAGATGAATCTAGGTTTTTGCTTGGAAAATGATGATAGGAGAGCTCAGTAATTAGAAAGGATGCCCATTACATTGCTAATGTTCAATACAGCATTCAAAAAAGGAAAAAGTAGCAAGAGATAAAAAGTTGGAAAGAAAAAGGCAAAACTACCATTATTTACAAAAAAAGTGGTTAACATAGAAAACCATCCAAAATTGATAAACAAATTATTAGAACCAATAAGAATCCAGGAAGTTTGCTGGATGTAAGAACAACATACTAATCAATAGTGTTACTCTGTAGCAGTGTTAAGAAACTGGAAAATAGCCCTGGCTGGTGTGGCACAGTGGGCTGAGTGCCAGCCTGTGGACTGAAAGACTGTCGGTTCTGATTCCCAATCAGGGCACAGAACTGGGTTGCAGGCCAGGTCCCTGGTTGGGGGCTTGTGAAAGGCAGCCAGTCAATGTTTCTCACATATTCATGTTCCTCTTCCTTTCTTTCTTCCTCCCTTCCCCTCTCCAAAAAAAAAACCCAAAAACAAAAACAAAAACAAAAAAACAACAACAAAAAAAACCCTTAAAAAAAAAAGAAACTGGAAAATATGAAAAAGGTACTGTTCACAATAGCAATCAAAGTAATAAAGTTTCGCTACTTCTGGCCAAGATGGAGGCATAGCTGGACACACTGTGCTTCCTCTAACAACCAAGATTAAGGACAACAAAAATATAGAAACAAAAAAAAAAAGAAAAGAAAGAAAACCCAACCAGGGCAAAGAGAAAATTGAATAGTGCAGGATTCCAACAACATTCACCCAGACCAGTAAGAGGGGTGAAGTCCGTGGCCGGGGGAGTCGGGTCGTGGCAGGATGAGTCAGTGTCCGGGGCGCACGGTCACTCCAGGCACACAGGTGGCGGTGTTGCCGAACAGGAGCAGACCCAGTGAGACATACAAGGTGGCTGGCCTCGGACACTCATTTGCGCACAGATAAACCAGATGAAAACAGGCAGCAAGACAGACTGCATGACGCACACAGGGCCCCAGCGCCGGGAAGTGAAGCCTAAGCACCCACTGAAGTGAGTCCTGGCCTCGCAGGAGAGTTCGCTGGGGAGACCCACAGGGTCCTGGAGTGTGCGCAGGCCCACCCACACTGAAGTCAGCACCAGACGGACCCAATTTGATAGGGGAAAGAGACTGGGGAGACTGGAAACTGCCAGAGAACTGGAGCAAGGGCCATTGTTCTCTCTTAGACCCCACCCCCACATCCGGCAACACAACCCATCAACCTGGCTGCCCCGCCCTGGGGAATGCCTAAGTATCCGCCCCTCACTGCCTAACAGCCACGACCAGACAAAAACAGAAAGACCAAAACCAAGGATGGCTCAGATGGGAGAGCAGACCGGGCTGGAGCTGATTCATCTGAGTGACCAGGAGGTAGTCAACCTATCAGATGCAGAGCTCATAGCACTGGTAGCCAACCTATCAGAAGCACAGTTCAAAACTCTGGCGATTAGGAAGCTCACAGAATTGGTTGATTTTGGTCGCAAATTAGAGGAACAAATGGAGGCTACAATAAGTGAAATGAAGGAAAATGCACAGGGAACCAATAGTGATAGGAGGAAAACTGAGACTCAAATTAATGGAGTGGACCAGTAGGAAGAAAGAAACAACCAAACAGAAAATAATGAAGAAATAAGAATTCAAAAAAATGAGGAGAGGCTTAGGAACATCCAGGACTTCTTTAAATGTCCCAACATCTGAATTATAGGGGTACCAGAAGGGAAGAGGAAGAGCAACAAGTGGAAAACTTATTTGAACAAATAATAAAGAAGAACTTCCCCAATCTGGCAAAGGAAATAGACTTCCAGGAAGTCCAGGAAGCTCAGAGAGTCCCAAAGAAGGTGGACCCAAGGAGGAACACACCAAGGCACATCATAATTACATTACCCAATTTAAAATGAAGGAGAGAATTCTAGAAGCAGCAAGGGATAAAGGCACAGTCACCTACAAAGGAGTTCCCATCAGACTGTCAGCTGATTTCTCAAAAGAGACCTTCCAGGCAAGAAGGGGCTGGAAAGAAGTATTTCCAAGTCATGAAAGTCAAGGACTTACATCCAAGATTGCTCTATCCAGTGAAGCTGTCATTTAGAATGGAAGGGAAGATAAAGTGCTTCTCAGATAAGGCCATGTTCAAGGAGTTCATCATCACCAACCCCTTATTATATGAAATGTTAAAGGGACTTATCTAAGAAAAAGCAGATAAAAAATAGGACAGTAAAAAGACAGCAAACTCACAGATATTAACAACCTCACCTAAAACAAAAGCAAACTAAGCAAACAGCTAGACCAGGAACAGAACCATAGAAATGGAGATCACATGAGGGTTTGCAATAGGGGAGTGGGCAGAAGAGAGAGGGAGAAAAGGTACAGAGAATAAGTAGCATAGACGGTGGGTAGAAAATAGACAGGGGGAGGGCAAGAATAGTGTGGGGAAAAGTAGAAGCTAAAGAACTTATGAAACAAGGTCATGAATTAAAGGGAATGTGGGTGGGAGGGGATGCGAAGGGTGGAGGGGAATGATGGGGGAGAAATGGGACAAATGTAATAGCATAATCAATAAAATATAATTTTTTTAAAAAAGTAATAAAGTTTCTAGGGGTTAACCCATCAAAGAATGAACCAGACTTTAGGGAAAAAGATGCAATCACTATTTAAGGAAGTAAAAGACCTAAATAAACAAAGATATATAGCCCTGGCTGGTGTAGCTCAGTGTAAAACTTTGAGCACTGGCTGCAAACCAAAGGGTCTCCAGTTCAATTCCCAGTCAGGGCACATGCCTGGGTTGCAAGCCAGGTCCCCAGTGGGGGCCACGTGAGAGGCAACTACACATTGATGTTTCTCTCCCTCTCTTTCTCCCTCTCTTCCTCTCTCTCTAAAAAGAAATAAATAAAATTTAAAAATAGATCAATAAACTTATTTGAGTTAAAAAAATGAAGACATATAATACATATTATAAAGATGTCAATTACCCTCAAAGTAATCTGTATGTTTTATACAGATACACTAATTATTATAATAGGTTCTGCATTGTAAAACTCACAAGGAAAAGAAATCAACTGATAAAACTCAATAGAAAAAAACAATTTAATTCATCAAGATCTTAGTTCTCTAATAGATAAATAGCTTCTACAACTCAGTAACTAAAAGGCTACACAAACCTATAATGGGCAAAGGATATAAATCAGTATTCACAAGGAGGAGAAACCTGAATGACTAACAAAATGCCCAATCTTACATAAGAACACAGTAAAACACTTTACATTAAACTGATAAGAATTATAAAAACAAAATACCAAGTGCTGGCAAAGATGCAGAAAAAAAAAATTTTTAAGAGGAGAAGGGAGGGAGAGAGAGAGGGGAGAATAGCAGCGGCTTCTCACTGGTGCCCTAACTGGGGACCAAACCCCACCCCCAACCACAGCCCAACCAACTGAGCCATACCAGTCAGGACAGAAATAGAATTTTTTACTACACTGAAGAAGTGGTATCAACTGATGCTGCCATCGTGAAAAATAATCGGGCAGGATTATAATTTACTATACTGTCTACTCCTGGGTATGTATGTTCAAGTTAATATAAGAATTTACTTACTAATCTGCATTGTTGCTCTCATCTACCAAATTCTCAGTCACTCCCCTTGATTAGAGGAGTTTAGCTCCTGGCTCACTGCCACTAACACTTCTCTTGTCTTAAGTCTTGGATATTTCAATACATAGACAATTCTCCAAATAACCTGGCTTCTGGAAATCTTCTCCTCCAAAGATCTTGCCTTCCATTTTACTTTAGACAGTCTCCCTCACTGTCATAATCTGAACCAGTAACTGCAACCTCTCCCTAACCTCATTTTTGTACCACATAAAAACACATCACCTCCTATCTTTCTGGTTACCTCCTTCTCAACCCCAACTATCCTTTGATACCATTGATATCACCAATCCATTGATTTATGGTTTGGGGGTACTTGTTAGCTAGAGTTGGATTTAATCAGGGTTGGTGTTTGGCCTAGCAAGTTCCTCAAAGCCTTATAGAGCAAAAGGATTTGATGAGTGTATGCAAGAGAGCAAGCACGTTTGACCATGAGATTCCAAGTTAAAGAAGAGAGGACATCCAGTGATTGGGAGCAGTAAAAGGGTGACAGAACCAACAGATTGGTGAGTTCAGCCTCCGTCTGTCTGTCTCCCTCCCTCCCTCCTTCTCTGGCACAGACACCCTCACACCTTCTCAAGGACAATGTTCCAACAATCCTCTCTTCCTTTTCCTGTTAATTTTCTTTTTTCCTTTCTTGGTCTGTATTGGATCATTCTCACCAGCATTCAGATATGTGGTTAATTCTCTCATATTAAAAACAAAAACTTCTGCCCTGACTGGTGTGGCTCAGTGTATTGAGCCGTGGCCTGCAAACCAAAGGGTTGCTGGTTTGATCCCCAGTCAGGGCACATGCCTGGGTTGCAGGCCAGGTCCCCAGTAGGGGGTGTGTGTGAAAGGCAACCACACATTGATGTTTTTCTCCTCCTCTTTTTCCCGTCCTTCACCTCTCTCTAAAAATAAATAAATAAAATCTTTTAAAAAATTTCTTTGTCAGGCCACTATCCCACAGTTTTGCTTTCCTTTGAGGCAGAACTCCTTGAAAGAATGGCCTACACTTTCTGTCTTTACTTCCCCTCCTTCTACTCTTAAACCTATGCCAATCAGGCTTTCTCTACCACTCAACCAAAACCATATCATCAAGGATCTGTTTTGCTAAATCTAATTGTCAGCACACCTCTTACCAGATCTCTCAACAACATTCCTCTCATCTGACCACTCCTTCCTTAAACGTCTTTCTCTTTCTTTCTTTCTTTCTTTCTTTCTTTCTTTCTTTCTTTCTTTCTTTCTTTCTTTCGAGAAGGGAAGGAAGGGAGAGAGGAACAAAATCACACATGTGAGAGAGAAACATCCATCTGTTGTCTCTTGCATGCCCCCAACTGGGGACCTAGCCCACAACCCAGGCATGTGCCCTGACTGGGAATCGAACCAGCACTAAGCCACATCCACTAAGCCACAATCAAATTCACCAAGCCACACCAGCCCAAGCAAAGTACTTTCTTTACTTGCTTTCCACAATCTCGGTTTTGATTCTCAAAGGTCATTTCCTCAGTTTTTGCTGGTTATCTCTCTTCTCTCCAATCTCTTTACAATGGAATGCCTGCAAGGCTCACTCTTATTTCTTCTCTGTCTTCTCTATTCTCACTCCTTAAATGCCTCTCTACCAACGACTCTCAAAATTTACATCTATAATCCACATCTCTCTCCAGAACTCCAGACATATATATTTACTTGCTTACTCAACATTTTTACTTGGATATCTAAAAAGTATTTCAACTCAGCATGTCCAGAACATATTCCCTGATTTTCTACCCTAAACCTGTCCTACCAGAAGCTTCTCTCAGTAGAGAGCAACTTCATTCTTCTACTTAGTTAGCCAAAAACCATGGAGGAGTCATCCTAATTTACAGGTGGCAAACACAAGGCCCTCGGGCCAAATCCGGCCCTCTACCTTGTTTTATCTGGACTGCCACCTTGTTTCTATCCAGTGGCAGCACCAAGCTCCTAGCCCCTAGTTAAGGAGTAGTTACATTTATATATAGTCCTACAGTTATATATTCCGCCCTTTGAATGCAACTGTAAGGCTAATATGGTCCCTGGTGAAAATGAGTTTGACGCCCCTGCTCTAATCTCTTTCTTACACCATACATCCAATCTATCAGCAAATCCAGCTGGTTCTACCTTCCCACCACATCTTCTGCTACCATCCTGGTGGTCCAGTCTAGCATCATTTCTGGTCTGAATTACTATAGTAGTCTTATAATTAGCCTCCTGGCTTCTAGCCTCCTAGCTTCTTTGTACCCTACAGTATATTCTACAGTGTACCCTCAACACAGCAGCCACAGTGATCCTTTCACAATAAAGATCATGCAGGATCAGCTACATAATTTGCAAGGCCTGATGCAAAATGAAAATCTGAAGCTCCTTGTTAAAAAATTATTAAAAATCTCAAACCAGTGATAGCAGAACATTAAATCAAGTATAGCCACCCTAAACAACCAGGTCACATACTCAGGAATCTAGTGATTGCATCTCTCCTCTTCTCAAAACCTTTCAACCATGCCACACCTTACTCAAAGTCAACTCCAATGTCCTTGAAGTTGAAGACAGTTCTTCCTGATCTCTGCTCCATACCCTGTGAACTCTCTTCTTTGTTGATCTTCATCCAGCCTCACTGGCCTCTTTAGTATTCCTCAAACCCTCCAACCACATTCCTTCCTTAGGGTTTTTGCACTGGCTATTCTTGCTGCCCGGGAAACTTTTCCTCTAAATGTTATTCTCTTGGTTCACTACCTCATGTCCTTAAACTCATTGCTCAAATATTATGTCCCCAACAAAGCCCAGCTTGATGACCCTATTAAAACTGTAGCTGCCACCACCTTCCCTGCTCCCTATCCCATTCTTGAGCCCTTCTTACTATGTCCTTTCCCCCACCTCAGTTATCACCTTATAACACACTAGTAGATAGATTTTTTTATGTGGACTGTATATCTGTCCCCAGTGGAATGTAAACTCCATGACAACTTGCCTGGGTGTTTGTTTGTTTGTTTGTTTGTTTGTTTTCGTTATATATCATGAGTGTCTAGAACAGTGCCTACCAAACTGGAGGTGCTCAATGAATATTTCTTGAATCAGTAAAGGTATAGGAATGTTCATCATCAGCATTACTATGGTGGCAAAGAGTTGGGACACTTTAGATCTTCTTTAGTAAGGAGAATTAAAGTGCAAGAGTTAGCATACAATAGTCAAAAATGATGAACCAGATTTACATTTAGCAATCCTAATAGCTCTCAAGAACAATGTGATCTCTCTCTCTGCCATATGAGGACACAGCAAGAAGAGGACTATCTGCAAACCATGAAAAGAGTCCTCACAGGGGGAAAAAATGTGAAGGGAGGGTATAAATGAACATTATGTAGATTAAGGTCACCTATAAACATAAAACAATGCTAAACAGTTCTCAAAGATACACATATCTAAAAACATTAAATCAGTTAGGGCAAATACATGGGAGTGTGGAAGGGATGGAAGTTGGGTTGGTGACCGAAGGGCGAAAAACAGTTAATCCAAGCACTTTGCTGGAACATGTGGCAGTAACTTACCAAGAAAGTGGGAAGTGATTACCTCAATTCTCTGCACTTGAGGTCTAAATTTAAAATAAATTTTAAAAAAGACCCTCCGATGGGCAATCATCCGTTAGCAAATATTGAGCACCTCGAAGTGCCAGACAATGTGTTAGGTGATGGGGACATAGCCACAGTCAAAACTGATTACTTTTTTTTAAAGAGAAAAATTAGTAAAAAATGAGTACGGAGCCAAATGGCAAAAGGCACCTTGGAGAAAGGCCCAGAAGAGGCCTAGAAGTTACTGGGACGGGGCTGGGTGGGTGGTGCAGGGCTGAAAGAGCCGTGCCAGGCGGGAGGATAGCTGCCCTCCTTAGGCTTGCAGTTTAGGTGGGAGGCTCGTTGCTCCGGGACCTGGGGTGGGGGAGGGGGCGCTGGCCTTCAGCAAAGGGGGTCGCGGATCGCGAAACTCTGCACCATCACCCGGGCCCGCCTGGGGAGGGGAGGAAGTCGAAGGCTGGGGAACCCCCTAGCCCTGTTCCTGCTCCCACAAGCCCCCCACTCCCGCCGCCCGACACGCCCAAACCTCCCCCAGCCCTCTCCACCCATGCAGATACTGACGGTTCTGCTCTGCTAAGGGCAGGTGCGTGGTCGTGAAGGCCAGAAAGCACTCGTTCCCCATGTCCCAGTCCAGCAGTCCTGGGACCTGGCCATGGAGGCTGGCCCAGAAGTCGAGGTGTTGGAGTTTCAGGTCCACCTTCAGGAAGAGGAGACCAGCCCAGCAGTGAGTGGGAGAGTCGGAGAGACTGAGGCCAGGCCTCTGAGCCACTTCCTCAAATACCAGGGCTCTGATTTAATTAGTTTCCCCGGCTCTGAAGGAGTTAGCTTTGACACCTTTAATCCCCTCTCGCCTCAACTCTCAACTAAGTATCTCTCTAGGAAGTCTTCCCTCGAACCCCTGTGCTTCTGTATCGGGATTTGGGTACTTGGGGGTAAGAGGACCCTCGTCCTCTTCCCACGCTACATTTGCACAAACGTTTTATTTTGTTTAGTAAATTCGTCTAAGGATTAAGAATGATCCCAGGATAGTATATTAACTTTCTAGAAGTTCTGATTGATTTTAAAGCTTAGTCAAGATCGCATCTGCAGTACATACACCATGGAGATGGGATTAAATGGTGATTGTTTTTAAATTTTGCTTTTAACAATTTCAAATTTACAGAAAAATCCCAAGAATACATTAAAAAAATGCCTGTATACCTAAATCTTGTAATTCAGTGATCACACTAATTATTGACATTTCATCACACTTTAATTTTTCTCTCAGTATACACATAAACATATATGTTATTTTTTTCTGAGTTGTTTAAGGGTAATTTGCAGACATCATACCTCTTTACCAATAAATTCTTCAGTTTGTATTTTCTGAAAAGAAGGATATTGGCTTATATGACCAGGAAATCAGAAATAAGAAAATTAATCAAAATCAGAAAACTTAATATTGATTCAAAACTATGTTTAGTGTACAAATCCTAACCAAATTTTACCTTTTGTCCCAACAATGTCCTTTACATAAATTTGTTTTCTGGTCTAGGACTCAATTCAAGTTCATGGCTTGCATTTAATTTTCATCTCTTCAGTCTCTTTTAATCTGGAGCAGTTTCTCAACCTTTTAAATCTTTTATAACATTGGTATTTTAAAAGAATACAGGCCATTTATTCTGCAGAATGTCTCTTAGTTAAGGTTTTCTGGTGTTTGTGGATTTTTGGCAAGAATACCACAGCAGTGACATCACATCAAGAGGCACATTATGTTAATTTTCTCATTAGTGACGTTAACTTCAATCACTTGGTTTAGTGGTATCCACCAGGTTTCTCTACTGTAGTTATCTCTTTCCCCCCTTTTGTAATTAGAAAGTAATTTTGGGGAGATACCTTGATTTAAAATCCTGATCCTCATCAAGTTTGGGCCCACTAATTCTAGCACCCATTTATTATTCCTGCTTGAATCAATCATTACTTTGATGGATATAAAATAATCATTTTTTATCACTGGCTGGTATGGTTTGGTGGATTGAGTGCCAGCCTTGGAACTGAAAGGTAGCCAATTCGACTCCCAGTCAGGGCACATGTCTGGGTTGCGGGCCAGGTCCCCAGTTGGTGGCGTGCAGCAATGGATCAATGTATCTCTCCCACACCAATGATCGCTCCTTCCCTTCCCCACTCTCTAAAAATAAATAAACAACATGTTTTTAAAAGTTGGTTATTTTAAAAAAAAACTATCATTCTCTTTCTATTTATTAAGTTGGCATTCTACTTTAAGAAACAGCTTTTTAAAAAATATTTATTTTATTGATTATGCTATTACAGTTGTCCCATTTCTTCCCCATCATTCCCCTCCACCCTGCACACCCCTCCCACCCACATTCCCCCCTTTCAGTTCATGTCCATGTGTCATAAGTTCTTTAGCTTCTGTGTTTCCCACACTGTTCTTGCCCTCCCCTGTGTATTTTCTACCCACCGTCTATGCTATTTATTCTCTATACCTTTTCCCCCTCTCTCCTCCTCCCACTCCACTGTTGCTAACCCTCCATGTGATCTCCATTTCTGTGTTCCTGATCCTGGTCTAGCTGTTTGCTTAGTTTGCTTTTGTTTTAGGTGAGGTTGTTAATATCTGTGAGTTTGCTGTCTTTTTACTGTCCTATTTTTTTATCTTCTTTTTCTTAGGTAAGTCCCTTTAACATTTCATATAATAAGGGCTTGGTGATGATGAACTCCTTTAACTCAACCTTATCTGAGAAGTGCTTTATCTGCCCTTCCATTCTAAATGACAGCTTCACTGGATAGAGCAATCTTGGATGTAAGTCCTTGACTTTCATGACTTGGAATACTTCTTTCCAGCCCCTTCTTGCCTGGAAGGTCTCTTTTGAGAAATCAGCTGACAGTCTGATGGAACTCCTTTGTAGGTGACTGTCCCCTTATCTCTTGTTGCTTCTAGAACTCTCTCCTTCATTTTAACCTTGGGTAATGTAATTATGATGTGCGTTGGTGGGTTCCTCCTTGGGTCCAACTCCTTTGGGACTCTCTGAGCTTCCTGGACTTCCTGGAAGTCTATTTCCTTTGCCAGATTGGGGAAGTTCTCCTTTACTATTTGTTCAAATAAGTTTTCCACTTGTTGCTTTTCTTCTTCCCATTCTGGTACCCCTATAATTCGGATGTTGGGACGTTTCAAGATGTCCTGGAGGTTCCTAAGCCTCTCCTCATTTTTTTGAATTCTTGTTTCTTCATTCTTTTCTGTTTGGTTGTTTCTTTCTTCCTTCTGGTCCACTCCATTGATTTGAATCCCAGTTTTCTTCCCATCACTATTGGTTCCCTATGCATTTTCCTTCATTTTTTCAACTAATTTGTGACCAAAATCAACCAATTCTGTGAGCATCCTGATGACCAGTGCTTTGAACTGTGCATCTGATAGGTTGGCTATCTCTTGGTCACTTAGATGTATTCACTCTGGGGCTTTGAGCTGTTCTTCCATTTGGGGCATTTCTTTTTTTCTTTTTTCTTTTGTTCTGGTCACGCCTGTTACGTATGAGGGGCGGAGCCTTAGGTGTTCCCCAGGGCAGGGCAACCCACGTAGATGGGTTGTGACGCTGTATGTGGGGGCAGGGTCTGAAAGGGAACAATGGCACTTGCCCTGCTCTCTTGGGTTTCAGTCCCTTCCGCTGCTTCCCACAAGCAAATAGGGTCCTTCTGATGCTGGTTCCCGGGTGGGTGGGCTTGTGTACATTCTAGAACTCTGTGGGTCTCTCCAGTGAACTCTCCTGTGAGTCTGGGAGTCTCTCCCTGCACCTCAACCCCCACTGGTGTTTTTAATCTGTGCTTTTAGGCTTTATTTTCTGGCACTGTGGCCCTGGGTTGCATGGTCTGTCTTGCTCCCCATTTTTGCCTGGTTTATCTGAGAGCAAATGCATGACTGTAGTCAGCCAGCTGCCTTGAGTACCTCACTGGGTCTGCCTGTTGCCACCCTCTGCCCAGGGTCTGCCAGCCACTGCCTGTACACCCGGGTCCGCTAGCCACCACTTTTTCCTGTGGCAACCCCTCTCTGCCAGCCGCCGACTCTGTCCCTCTTACTAATCTGGATGAATGGTTGTCAGACTTCCGTACAGTTCAATTTTCTGTCAGTGCTGGTTGATTTTTGTTTCTAAATTTTTGTTGTCCTTAATTTTGATTGCACATGGAGGCACAGTGTGTCTACCTATGCCTCCATCTTGGCTGGAAGTCCCTACCTTCTCTCTTTATTACTATCATTATTTGTTTTAATCCTCCAGTTATTACAGATTTGGCCAGTGGATGTTCTGGCCCCCTCTGGTTCCTTTTTGTGTCCTGGGTTCTCCATCAGAGCCCATCTACCCTGTGCTGTGTTGCTGTTGCTGGTCTCCAAGACCAGAAACTTTAAGAGTATCTGGCACATAAGAGACCCTCAATAAATATTGTTTTAACTATAGTGAAAATAACAGCTTCCTTTTTAAAAGTATGCTAGAACTCTACCTTTAATGCTATTAATACTTTAATGATATTTTCCCTTTTTATAAAAATATGCATGTTTGATGTAGAAAACTTGGAAGTATAGAAAGCACAAAGGGAAAAAATAAAACAAAAATAATTCTTTGTATTAATCAGAGATAATGGTCAATTACATTTTGATGTATATTTTTGCAATCTTTTTCATCAGAGGTGTTTCGTTTTTGTTTTGTAAAAAAATATTGTAATGCACCCACCCTTTTATAGCCCTTTTCAAATTAATCTACCATTTCACAATGTTAATATGATGCAAATCATGTATCTGATAAGGATTGATATCAGAAAATATAAAGAACTCCTACAACTCACACACACACACACACACACACACACACACAAAACCCGTTTTAAAATGGGTAAAGAGCCCTGGCTGGTGTGGTTTAGTAGATTGAGTGCTGACCTGAGAACCAAAGGATCACTGGTTTGATTCCCAGTCAGGGAGCATGCCTGGGTTATCCCCAGTAGGGCAACATCCCCAGTAGGGGGTGTGCAGGGGGCAACCACACATTGATGTTTCTCTCCCTCTCTTTCTCCCTCTTTTCCCCTCTCTAAAAATAAATAAATAAAATCTTTTTAAAAAATGGGCAAAGAATATGAATATGACATTTCTCCAAAGAAGATATACAAATGTTTAATAAGCATGTAAAAAGATGTTCAACATCACTAATCATTAGATCATCCGAGAAGTGCAAATTAAAACCACAATGAGTCCTGCCAGTGTGGCTCAGTTGGTTCAGCATCATCTAGGAAACCAGAAGGTTGTGTGTTTGATTCCAGGTTGGGGCACATACCTGGGCTGCACAGGAGGCAACTGATTGACGTGTCTCTCTCTCTCTCTCTCTCTCTCGTTTTCTCTCTGTCTCTGTTCCTTCTTTCCCCACTCTCTAAAAACTCAATTAGCACATCCTTGGGTGAGGATAAAAAAGAAAACCCACAATGAGATGCCACTTCACATCTGTTGGGTTGGTTTTACTGAAAATAAACAAACAAAACACAGGAAATAACACATGTTGACTAGGATGTGGAGAAATTAGAACCCTTGTGCGTTGCTGGTGAGAATGTAAAATGGTGCACTCTCTGTGGAAAACAGTATGCTGACTCCTTAAAAAATTAAATCCAGCCATTTCACTTCTGAGTATATACCCAAAAGAATTGAAAGCACAGATATGAATAGATATTTGTACACACATGTTCATAGCAGCATTATTCACAATAACTAAAAGGTGGAAACAAAAAGGTGTCCATCAACAGGTGAATGGATAAACAAGATATGGCATATACATATATACAATGGATAATTATTCATTCTTAAAAAGGAATAAAATTCTGATGCATGCTACAACATCGATGAACCTTGAAAAAACTATGCTGAGTGAAATAAACCAGATACAAAAGGAGAAATGTTGTATGACTTCATTTTTATAATATACCTAGAATAGCCAAATTCATAGAGATATAAAGTAGAATGTGATTGCCACGACGGGGAGGAGAGAATGGGGAGTTCTAGTTTAATGCATATAGAATTTCTGTTTGGGATGATGCAAAAGTTCTGGAGGTGGATAGCAGTGATGAGGTTTGATAGTAGGTGAAAAGCACAATAGTATGAATGCACTTAATGCTACTGAACTATACACTCAAAAGTGGTTACAATAGTAAATTTTATGTTTATTTTACCATAATTAAAAATTATTTATGTCAGTAATTTCCAAACTTTACTGTTCATTGGAATCTGGAATCTCTAAAAATACCATTGCCTGGATCCAACACCCAGTCATTCTGATTCTGGGATGGGATATGGCCTGGGAATTTTATTTATTTATTTTTAAATATTTATTTATTGATTTTAGAGAGAGAGGAAGGGAGGAAGAAACAATATTTTTTTGTTCTACTTATGCCTTGTGCATACCCTGGTGCCCTCACCGGGCTTGAACCTGCAGCCTTGGCTTACCTGGATGATGCTCTAACCAACTGAACTACCTGGCAAGGGCCTAGGCTTTAGGGTTTAAAAAGCCCCCTATCAGGGGTACCCAACCTTTTGGGGCCTCTGGGCCACCTCCCAAGAAGAAGAGTTGTCTTGGACCACACATTAAATATGCGAACACTAATGAAAACTGATGAGCAAAAAAAAAGATTTTAAGTAAATTTATTATTTTGTATCGGGCCACATTCACAGCCACCTGGTCCACATGTGGCCCATGGGCCATGGGTTGGACACCCCTGCTTAGATGATTCTAATGTGCAGCACTTCCCACAACATAGGAATGCTGGGCTCCCAAGCCTTCCTTGGCTAGGGGAGGTAGTGGGGGAAGCAGAGCCAAACCATTCCCTGGGCACGGCAGGCTCTCCCAGTCCCTCTCCTGTGCTCAGGCCTCAGCTCGGTTAAGCCTACGCAAACAACGAAGGGTCCCGATGTTCACCTCCTCTCATTTTTTGTAGTACTAATCACAGTTTTTTAATATACATGTTCACATTTTTGGGAGTCTCTCTTTCACTAAATTCCATGTAAGTTCCATGAAGGAGGAGCAATGTCTTTCACAGTTTATCCCTAGCACCTTCAGTAGAACCTGGCATATAATAAATGCTCAGTTAATATCTGTGGAGTGAGTAAGTATTGTTTTCCTTCTCTTCCATTGTCTTTTTTGGTACTTTTCTGGCCCTTTCCTTCTCCATAAGAGCTTGTTTATTTGTTAATGTGTTCACTTATTCAACTAGTACTTACTGAGTACTGTGCACTATGTCCCAGGCCCCATGGAGCAGAGGCACTGTTGCCTTGTGAGCAAAGCAACTGCTCTCAAGGAATGTACAGTCTGGTGGAGGAGACAACTGAATAATCATATAAATATATAATTTTAAACCATAGTATTGCTATGAAAGATAGTCTAGGAACATCCAACCTAATGGAGAGATGTGAGTGAGGGAAGACTTCCTTGAAGAAGCTGAATTAACTATGCAAATAGGAGTAGAGTTGGGGATGGGGCAGTTTTAAGAGCAGGCCAGGCCAATTGTGTGTGCAAAGGCCCTGATGCTAGAGGAACCACAGAGCATTGGAGGGAACATGAGACCTGAGGGGCAGTTAGTGGAGAGACCAGAGCTGGTTTTGAAGGTCACCTCAAAAGTTTTAGTCTTTACTTTCAGAACAATGCAAAGATTGTTGACTGTTATAAGGAATACATATTAAAGAGGACAAAAGTGAATGAGGGTGACTACTGCTCTTTTTCCTCAGTTACCAGACTGTACCACTCTTGTCCCTCCCTACCCAGTGTTATTCTACTTCTGCTCTCTCCTTCTGGAGCCTCTTAAGCCTATTCTCCACTCCTCCACTCCCCAGTTCCCTGTCCTTTGGTCTCATCCTGGTGGCACTCTGTCTTTCCCTAGTCAGAACCTCTAATCTTTTCCCCAACACTTCTTCTTGCTCTGCCAGCAGGTGCTCCCCTCACACCCAAAGTCCCTATGACCTCAAGGTCCCTGCATGGTGCACTAGCCCTGGTTGGGTGGCCTGCTGTGGGGGATGCAAAAAACCCACAGCCCAGGTACGGGTCTGAGAACTCTGACTCCTGGGTTCTTTTCTCATCTGCCCCTTTCCTGCCTCCTGGGAAAAGCAGCTCTGGCGATGTGGGAGGGGCTGGGAGTGCCTGCAGCCTGGACACAGAATCTATAGCTTCAGGCCAAAGTGAGCTCTCAGAAGGGAAACACACACAGCGAGGTGACATCTAACTTTATTGTAAGAACTTAGGTCACTAGGTGGGAAGGGGGTGTGAATTGTCATTGGGGACAATTAAAAAGAGGTGAAATGGGAGGAAAATCAATTATGACAGGAGCGGGGTGAGGGAAATAATAGGGAGAGTTGGGTGAAAGTGAGGCCTTAGGGGAGGAGGAGAGGAACAGAGGAAGGAAAGTGAGGGGAGGTGAAGGCACCTAAGGAGCCAAAGACCAATGACTGAGGACAGGAATAGGCAGTCTTTTTAAGAGAAATGGCTGGAGCAAAAGGCAAAGCTCTGGGCTGGAAAGATAGATGGTGTCCTGGACTTCCTGGAGGAGCCCACCATCCAGTGCAGGTCTCACTTTCGGGCACCCAATGCCAGGGATATGATGAAGCCCAGAACCAGCAAGAACATAGCAACAGAGAGCAGCACTGTGATGACCACCATGCCCCCTGTCCGGGCCATTCTCAGCCCAATGGATTCCACCTTCCTTCCTGTCAGAAGAGAAAGTAGGGAGTTCTTAATGGGCTGGAGTGGTTCTGTCCTGCCTGGGCACTCATCCAAGCCTCTCATCCAGCCATCCAGTTATCCTTTCATCTATTTATTTATCCAACCCTCCAACAAATCATCCAAGGGATCCAGACATCCATCAAATAAACATTCATGAAGCATGTCCTATGTCACTCACTAGGGATACAGAAATTATTCGGATACAGTCCCTACCCATAAAGAGCCTTTAGTTTAGCAGTGCAGCAAGATGAGTCAACAGATAGTTAAAATGCCAAGGACTGCCCTGGCTGGTGTGGCTCAGTGGATTGAGTGACAGCCTGCAAACCAAGGGGTGACGGGTTTGATTCCCGGTTGGGGCACATGCCTGGGTTGTGGGCTGGGTCCCTAGTAGGGGAATATAAGAGGCAACCACACATTGATGTTTCTCTCCCTCTCTTTCTCCTTCCCTTCCCCTCTGTGTAAAAATAAATAAATAAAATCTTAAAAAAAATACCAAGGGCTCAGTGCTAGGACAGAGCAAAACCAAGGGGCTAAGGGAGCGCATGGAGGGGAAGCTGGAAAGGGTGGGTGGAAAGGTTTTGTGGGCCTTGAGATGTGAAAGGGAGTGGGTATTACTTACGAGGAAGTGTGGACAATGGGGTCTCTCTACTGGACTCAGTGGATGTCCCCTTCTTCACTATGTAGGAAATGCTTTTGTGGTAGGGTTTGGAAGAGATAGAAGAAAGAATGCTCAGTGAGTATCTGGGACATGGGGAAAAAGGGAGCCCAGCCCCCACCTCCCACAACTGTGCCTCCATTGTGCCTTCCCCCAGGAGATGCCCATTCTCGACCTCTTTAGGTGTGCCTGCACTCTCTTCCCCATGCTGACCACATTCCATCACTACCATCAAAAGTCAGGACCCAGCTTATCTTCCTATACCCCTTCCCACAGGTGCTCCAGGCCTGGGTCTAGTACCTACTAGTATTTGGTTCCTGGCACGAGGTTTGTCACCTGGTATGCACCAAGCCGGGTGACCGTGAAGCCATCCCCACTGTCCACCACACTCACCAGCTCTCTTCGCCCACGGCATGGAGGCACCACAAAGTTATATTTCACCACTGAGCAGGAAATTAGGGGTGAAAGTCAGGGTCAAGTTTTGGGGGGCCCCAAGGAGAAGGGGCAGTATTTACAGTTCAGGCCCAGCAATGGGATTGATAGGAAGACATGCATGGGAGAAGGGATGGTTAGGATGTCCTGGGAAGAGACTAGGGACAGCCTTGGGAATGGGTAGCAGACCTTTGCTGTCATTGGCTCTCCGGACCATCAGTGTGGCATTACCCCCTGTGAGGTGACAGGGGGGTAAGGCCACTAGCAGGCTCTCCGTTAGTGCTGGGGACAGCAGACCAGAGAGGCTTGAGATGTTGAATACTGCTGGGGGAGCCAAGAGGAAGTGAAGTGGGAGAGGGGAATTCAATTCTTCTCCTCCACCATCAGATCCAGCCCCAGCGTCGGAGGACTTTTCTGAGGCTGCAGTGTCCCTCCGTAGTCCACTGGCAGAACACAGGCCCTTGCTGGTCTGACCACCAGGTGGCAGGCTTGGGCTGCAGAAGCTGGATACTCTTATCATCCTCCAGATCATGGGTGCTCAACCTTATCCTTACCCACAGCCTGGGCCCTTCCCCACACCGCTCTGCCTCCTAGGCTGGAAGAGGACTGGGAGTATGCTCTCAGCTCAGTGACTGATGTCAGGTCAATGCCATCGCCAGCCCCACACCCCCAACTGCTCAGATGAACTGCTTTTTTAGAGCCCTGGAAGGCACAGGAGGGCACAGTGCCTCCAGTCCAGACCCCAGCCCCTCCCCAGAAATGGCAGAGACCTGCAGCCCCTGGGGCCGGGACAGCCAGCAGAATCAGGATCAAGGGCAAGATCCGGATGAGTAGCAGGGATGCCATAGCTGGGCTGGGAGCTGGAATAGATGCTGACCGGCTGCGGCTTCCTGAGGCAAGTGAGGCCCTGCCCTTGGGGTGGCAGGTTTTGTCTTGAGGGTGGGAGGGGCTGGAGAGGAATCTTGTCCAACCTGCTCCTTGGGCTCTACAGCCTGGGGGCGGGGCAGACAAGTTTTTCAGGATGGGGAGCTGGCCCTCAGGCCAGGTATAGTAACATTGGCTGGATCTTGGTGGCTTAATCAGCTGCAGAGGGGCATGGTAAGTAAGGGGGGGTGGGGGTGGAAGTCACGCCTTCTCTGGGACTTACATATGCAGAGGCACCAATGTTCTGTCCACATAGGATAGCTTCCCCTAGGTGGGAGGTCTTCCCAGGAGGGCAGCAAGTTCTGAGGTTACCCTGATGTGCAGGAAGAGGCGAGTACCACCGAGGGGTTCCTGAAAGGGTCTTGGCTGAGCAAGAATGGGAGGGAAATAGAAACTGGTAGTGGGGCCAGCAGAGCCAAGGGTTCTGATTCTTTTGAGAATAGTATTCATTGAGGGAGGCCCAAGTGCTGCCGCTATGGGAGAGGTAGAGGGATGTGGTGTCAGGGAATATAAAGGGGTTCAGGTCCCTTCACAGAGTGGAGCAAATGGTGCCTGGGAAGACTTCTAGAGAGACCTGAGAGGTGGGCAGTGACCCAGTCTGGTGGGTGGGGGTGGGCACTGTCAGCCTTAGTCAGTAACTTTTGTTGAACTGTTTGAGAATAAACAAGAAAAAGAGACAAGTTCTATGGGCTCAATGAGACCGAAGTGAAGATGGAATTATGAACAGAGGAGGAAGAGAGATGAGGAGAGAGCCGTGGGCAGGGGCTTGGCATGCTCTCACATGTTTATCCTTACAGCCATCCTGGGCAGTGATGTTATTAGCTTCCTTTTGTAGATGTGGGAAATGAGATTCAGAGAGGTGGAGTCACTTGTAGAAAGTGGACACTTTGCCAGGAGAGGTCATAGATGTCTACAAAGTCTGAGAGTATTATGTATGTCTTCTTGCTCCATGAACCATTCTATCTTCCCCACTCCCAGAGAAGGGGCAAGGTCCTGGTAGGAAAGTGAGGGACTGGTGTGTTGGTGTCCTTACCCTTGTGCGAAGGGTAGGCTCAAAGCCTGGGGTATGAGCAGTGCTGACAATAAAGATAGAACTTATGGACCCAAGCAAGGGGTTGGAGAATCTTAGACCAGTGCTTCTCCAAATTTAATGTGTATATGAATTACAAGGGATCTTGTTAATATGTAGTTTCTGATTCAATGGGTCTGAGGTGAAGCCTGAAATTCTGCATTTCTAATGAGCTTCCAGTAGCACTGATTGATGCTAGTCTGAGAGGCTGCAGTTTGAGTTGCTACATATATTGTATTATATATCTCCATATGTACACACCCAAGATCCTCTTTGAACATTTTTTTTAAAAAGATTTTATTTATTTATTTTTAGAGAGAAGGGAAGGGAGAGAGGAAGATAGGGAGAGAAACATCAAGGTGTAAGAGAAACATTGATCTCTCAACCCGGGACCTGGCCAGCAACCAAGGTGACCCTTCAACCCTTTGGTTTGTGGGATGATGCCCAACCCACTCAGTCCCACTACTCCGGGCACGGAATCCTCTTTGATGGAGAGGCCAGTGTTTCTCCTCAGTCTCCCAGAATAGGCTGCCTTTGGGTAAAGAACTGAATTCTGTTTTTCTTGCACCTTGGGTTTTGTCCTCTCTTATTTTAAAAGATTTTATTTATTTATTTCTAGACAGAGGGGAAGGGAGGGAGAGAAACACCATTGTGTGGTTGCCTCTCACATGCCCCCCTACCGGAGACCTGGCCTGCAACCCAGGCACATGGGTAGCACATGTATGGCACATGGGTTGACGGGAACCGAATCAGCCACCTTTTGGTTCACAGGCCAGAGCTCAACCCACTGAGCCACACCAGCCAAAGCTGTCCTCTTTTAGATCGGATTCTACCATCGTTGTACAAACTAAAAGACGATCATTTTGCATGCTGAGTAGAACTTTGGAGGGAGCAAACATGTTAAAATGTGGAATTCCAGAGGTAATGGGATCTTTCTGATACTCTTCAAATCTGGGAGGATGTCACTAAACCAGGAGGATGTTTATACTTGGGTTTGCGGGGTATCTCTTTCTATTTCAGCCACAAACCAGGAAACAGAAAGGAGAAGAAGTTGGATTTATTGTAGGGTGGGTTGTATTGGGTCTTCTCCTAAACCCCGTCCCCATCTGAAATTATGAGTGGTACAGAGTGGGGGAGCTCTGGTGAGATTTTAAAGGATGAGGACCCTGTGGCTTTAAACCTTCTCTTCTGCCAATCATCCTTCCCCACCCCTGACCCTCTCCAGGTTTCTGGAGGAGATGAGAGTTGCGCCTTCTCCCTGCCCTGCCAAGCTGCTCACTGGTTGCTCTGGAGGCTGTGCTTTGCGATCTCCTTGGAAACCATTAGTTGCTAAGCAACAGGAGCATCATTTGTGCTGAGCTCTCGCATCTAATTATCCCATCACAGCGGCTGAGAAGGGTTTGGGGAGCTGAGGGGGTGGGGGAGGCCAAGCACAGGAGCAAGGGGATAACTCTTTAACAGAGCAGATTCATTGACTATGTTGAAGTCATTTAAAGCCACAGCACCCTGTTCCTCTATTGGATATCCTCAAGTCTTGGAGTAAGAAAACTAGAATCACAAATGCCTTTGTGTCTCACTCTCAGACCCACTCTTTCCAGACTGTCTCTTGGGTTCTCAATTCTAAACTCTCTCAAGTTCCCTGCCCTGCCTCCTTCCTTCTAAATCTCATAATTCAAGTTAACTAATATTTATTAAGTATCAGATAGGTCCCTGGAACTGTGCTAGGCACCAGGGATATAAAGCTAAGCTAAATTTCTGCCCTCAAGGAGTTCCTAATCTCCCTATGCTGCCTGAACTTGACGATTAGCTCCTAAAATAGACCTACTCTTTCTGAACTATAATACTTTTTTTTCTTGAACTCTGGTAGTTTTTCAATCAGAAACCTCAGATGAGAACCCAGGTCTGTTGAATAGCTGGTTCTCTTTCCATAATGCCACTCTTCTGCTTCCCAGTGAATTAGAAAAATGTACCCCCCAGTTAAATAAATATAAACAAACAAATAAATAAATAGAAAAGTGTGTACATTTGGTTTCATGGATATTCAGCCTCTGTTAGGAACTATTGTCCTCTTATTGACGAAGGGTACCATATGACTTTAGGCAAGTCACTTTGAACCTTAACTTTGCCACCTAAATTGGGAAGACTCATTTCTTCCCATTAAACTAGCAAGATATGACAGGTATAAAAACTGCTTTAAAATACAGGTGCAGAAGGAATGTAGGAGATCGTTGTTAAGATCTGTAGGATAGACTAGGAGAAACCCAGGGAACTTGAACCTAGAGGTAAGATGCTGTGCTCACAAGATGTTGGTATGATAAGAAATGGCAGAGCCTCTATCCTTGAAATCTGAGGCTGGAAAAGGCTGTGAAAATGAAAAATCTCAGTCTTTCAGTTGGAAAAGACCTGGATGCTCCTTTTGTTTGTTTGTTTGTTTTTCCTAATGTTGCCTATGATAAAACCACTTAGACCAAATCTGCTTCCAGCTTTGCAACTTTGGCAAAGTTTCCTACCTAACTACTCTGAGCTGTAGTTTCCTCTTCTGTAGAAAGTGTATAAAATCTGTCTCACTGGGGTATTGTGTCTATCACTCAAGCTAATTTATTTAAGAGTATCTAGCAAAATATCTGGTTTAATAAATATTAATTTAAGTAATTTATCTCCTTTCCTTTTTATTAACCCTTAGTACAGATAAAGAGAGACTCAGGCAATTAATGACTTTCCCAAGGTTATAGAGTGAATAGGGAATAAGATGACATAGAATTTGAATTTGCTTTTACAGCTGTATCATTGATGCAAAGGAAAGGCAGTCAGTCTAAGGGGAAAATGACTGAGATTGGACCAGCTGTTCCTTGCATAGCAAGCATGCCACAGGGGTACCAAACACACAGTAAACATTTCATTCAGTAAAACATTTGTTGAGCAACTCCTCTATGGTGGAGTTGCTAGGTGGTTGGGATACAGAGATGACAAAACACAATTCCTCTTCTCAAGTTGCTGAGTTTTAAAGAATGAACTACAGTTAGTCTGGTTAAACTATGGAAGGGGATAGTCCAAAAAGAGGGAGCAGCATATGAAGAGACTCACAAATGTGAATTATTTTGACACTTTCTGAAACTACAAACTGTACATCTTGGTTAGAAAGAAGTATTCAAAGAAGGGCATGGTGAGAGCTCTAGCTACTAGTGGGATTAGTGGCTTTGTAGGCTGTGCTACAGAGCTTGGTTTTTACCCTGAAGAAAACAGAAAGCTTTTGGGACTTCTGGTCAAGATGTCGGTGTACGCAGACAGGGATTGCCTCTTCACACAATCACATCAAAATTACAACTATCACTCAGAACCATCAGAACTGAGCTGGATGGAAGTTTGACAACCACAGAATTATCCATCCAGATTGGTAGAATGGGCTGGTCCGTCACCCACATGTGGTGGATAAAAATTTGGGAGAAATGTCTTGGGAGAGAGGAGTCCCAGCCCCACACCAGGCCCCCAGCCCAGGATTCCAGTGCCAGGAAGGTAAGTCCCCACAACTTTTGGCTATAAAAACCAGTGGGAATTGAATTGATGGAAGAAACTTCTGGAGCCCCAAGCAGTTCCTCTTAAAGAATCCACACATGGACTCACCTATACAGACATTCCCTCTGAGCTCCAGCACAGGGGTAGCAATTGAAAGGCTCCAATGGTATACAGAGATAAACTGAAGTGTCTGGCATCAAGGTGAGCAGAGGCCATGGTCACTTTCCTAAAACCTCAGCCCGTGAAGCCAGCAAGCTTGTGCCATATCTCAGACTCCATCAACCTGGCTAACACTCTTTGACCCTCCTTGGAGGTCTCCAGGTACTCGGCCCCACCCAACTTATGGTCCCACCCAAGCTACTTTTCCATATGAATGGCTGGTCTTGGCTCATGCTTCACATGTTAATCCTCTCAAACAAGCAACATTTGGCCTCAGTGACCCCAGGTTCAGCACTAGCAGCAGGCAGCCTAGATTCACAGCTTAGCTTCACCTGGGAATCTCCAAGCTGAGTGCAAGTAGAACCCATCTCAGATTGCTTTACAGCTTAGGCAGAGTGGCCCTGGGCAGAACACAGGTGGGGCCTGACCTTGACCTGCACCCCTGGGAAACCAGACATGAAGTCAAAGCAGCTCTAGCTAATACATAGAAACAAACAGAGGAAGGCTGACTAAACAAGGAGACAAAAAAACATTGCCCAAATGAAAGAACTCTAGAAAAAGAACTAAACAAAATGGAGATAAGCAATCTATCATATGCAGAGTTCAAAACACTGGTTATAAGGATGCTCAAGGAACTTAGTGAAGACCTCAACAGCATAAAAAGATCCACTCAGAAATGAAAGATACACTAATTGAAATAAAGAACAATTTACAGGAAAACAATAGTAGAGTGAATGAAGCCAAGAATCAGTTCAATGAGTTGTAATATAAGGAAGTAAAAACCAACCAATCAGAACAACAAGAAGAGAAAAGAATCCAAAAACATGAGGATAGTGTAAGTAGCCTCTGAGACATCTTTAAGCACTTCAACATTTACATCAAATGGGGTGCCAGCAGGAGAAGAGAAAGAGCAAGAAATTGGAAATCTATTTGAAAAACTAATAAAATAAGACTTCCCTAATTTGATGAAGGAAATAATGCAAGTCCAGGAAGCACAGAGAGTCCCAAACAAGATGGATGCAAAGATGCCTGCTCCAAGACACATCATAATTAAAATGCCAAAGGTTAAAGATAAAGAGAGAATCTTAAAAGCAGCAAGAGAAAAGAAGTTAGTTACCTACAGGGGAATTCCCATAAGACTGTCAGCTGATTTCTCAAAAGAAACTTTGCAGACTAGAAGGGATTGGCAAGAAATATTCAAAGTCATGAAAAGCAGGGACCCACAGCCAAGATTGCTCTACCCAGCAAAGCTATCATTTAGAATGGAAGGGCTGCTAAAGAGCTTCCCAGACAAGAAAAAAACTAAAGAAGTTCGTCATCATCAGACCAGTATTATATGAAATGTTAAAAGGACTTATTTATGAAGAAAAGATCAGCCCTGGCTGGTGTGGCTCAGTGGATTGAGTGCTAGCCTGCAAACCAAAGAGTCTCTTGTTCAATTCCCAGTCAGGGCACATGCCTGGGTTGCAGGCTAGATCCCCAGTAGGGGGAGCTCAAGAGGCAACCACACACTGATGTTTCTCTCCCTCTCTTTCTCTCTCCCTTCCCTTCTGTCTAAATAAACAAAGTATTTTTTTAAAAGTTGGAGTGCTCATTCTGGAGGACATGGGAACATCTCTATGGCCTAGTCTACATGGCAAGGGATTGAAGTCTCCTGTCAACATCCAGCGAGGAACTGAGACCTCCAGTTAACAGCCATGTAAATAAACAAGCTTGGAAGCATATCTTCCAGTCCCAGTCAAGTCTACAGATGATTGTGGTCAAGTAGACATCTTTGCTGCAACATCATGAGACAACCTGATTCAGAAACATTCAGGTAAGTCTCTCCCAGATTCCTGATTCTCAGAATAAATGTCTGTTTTTATAAATCATTAAGTGTTGAGATAAGTTGTATGTCCTATGGACATTTTCATAATTAAATGTGAGTCTGGAGCAGAGGATGGGTATGGAATAAAGAGAGGGAAGGTGAGCAATGTTAAATTCATGAATGTGAAAGAATCCTTGAAGAAAGTAGAAGAAGGGAAGGAGAAAACAACTAAGGACAGGATGCTGGGAAACACTCAATTTGAAAGACAGATGGAGGGAGAGGAGCTGATGAAGGAAGAATGAGAATTAGGAGGAAATCCAGAAGGGATTGGAAGGAGAGTTTCAAATGATTTGAAGCTAAGTGCTAAAAAATGTCCACCAGGCTTAGCATCTTGAGGGTTATGCATACATAGCCTTAGGGACAAATGAGGGTGAGGAAGCCAGACTATGAGAGTCCAAAATTACCTGTGAGGATGTAGACTTAGAACTATGTAGATTGTTCTTTGAAAAAGCTTAGCTAGGAAGAAAAGGAGACATTAACTGGAGGGGAGTTTGGGGTACAAAAAAAAAAGCTCATCCATTTTGTTTTAAAAGTTAAAGATGCAGGAGAGAAGATTGTATAATTGATGGAGAGGCTTCTGGAGGAGGAAGAAAATGGGGTTCAAATCAGAGGTGAGGCATTAGCTTTTGGCCCCAGGAACAGCAGAGAGAAAAAAAGGGCAATGATACAGAGAAATGTTATACTTTTGGGGGAGGTTGAGAGAGAAAGGCTTGGAGATAGAAGGAGTAAATTAATAGAGCTCCATCCTGAAAGCCTCTGCTTTCTCTGAGAAGTAGGAAACTCAAAGGTTTGGGATCTGAAAAGGGGTGAGAGGAGAATTTGAAATTGCTCTTGTTGGGAGAGGAGGGTGCAGCTACCAAGATCCTTGAGGATAGCTGGTCTTTAGGGGCGCTGACTGTATTCTCCAGGGAAATAGAACCAACAGGATATGTATTTATAGAGAGATTTATTTTAAGGAATTGGCTCATGCAATTGTGGACACTTGACAAATCCAAACTCTGGTGGGGGAGGCCAGCAGGCTGGAGATGCAGGGTGAGGTGCAGTTCAAGTCCAAAAGCAGTCTGTTGGCAGAATTTCTTCTTTCTTGGTGGGGAAAGAGGAGAGGTCAGTCTTTGTTCTACTACAGCCTTTAACTGATTGGATGAGACCCACCTAGACTCTGGGGGTAATCTGCTTTACTCAAAGTCCACTGATTTAAATGTTAATCTCATCTGCCCTGGCTAGTGTAGCTCAGTGGATTGAGCTCGGGCCTGCAAACCAAAAGATTGTGGTTCGATTCCCAGTCAGGGCACATGCCTGGGTTGCAGGCCAGTCCCCAGCAGGGGACGCATGAGAGGCAACTACACATTGATATTTCTCTCCTTCTCTCCTTCCCTTCCCCTCTAAAGATAAAATAAATTAAATCTTAAAAAAAAATACTTAAAAAATAAATAAATGTTAACCTCATCCAAAACACCTTCCAGATACATCAGAATAATATTTGACCAAATATCTGGGCACCATTGTCCAGTCAAGTTGACACATAAAATTAGCCATCACACTAACCTTGATATTTTGGGAGTTTTTCAAGTTATACAACAGTTTGGGTGTAGAAATTATAAAATTGTCAGGTTGTACTGACTCAGAATTAGAGAGGGTTTTCAAGATATGGGAAGTTGAGGGTATCAGCAAGGGTGAAAGGATGGAAAATAAGATCTAGGCTAGTCATGAAAAGGAATGGTAGATGAGATGCAGCAGAGCACTGAGGGGTAGGGGTGTTCAGTGAGGTCAATGTAGAATAAAGGTGTAAGAGGAGTAGAAGAGCAGTGGAGTGTAGATAGGCCAGGACATAGAGTGGTTGCCATCTACATCACTGCTGAGGACAGAAAGCCAGGGTCATCACTGCAGCTGAATGGATCAAAATCTTGTGAGACAAGAGTGACTTCAGACCCTGGTCTCTCAAGGGGCCAGGCTGAGAACAAAGTTAGTAAAAGGAAGTGGGTGAAAATGGGGCCAGCTGGAGGGAATGAGGCAGCATGAGGTCTGTTTGAAGGAGCCACCCATGCAGTGCTGGAGGGGTTACCTGGTAGAAAGAGGAACCTAGTGCAGCCACACCTTCTAGCTTTTTCAAGAGAAGCCAGAAATCTGAATTTTTAGGTAAAGTATTCTTATTTTCAAATTTAACCTGACATACATTATAAAAATGCATTTTATGAGCCAAACAACATACATCTTCAAGACTAGCTTTGCCAATGGGGTCCCCAGGGACAGGATGTTGGAAGAGGAGTAGGTTTTTTGCTGGATGAGAGCAATGAGATAGAATAGTTGTGATACAGAGAGATCTGATGAGATCACTGGGCAGGAGTAGGGAGGGATTGTAGGAGAAGGTTGCCCCATAGCAATGATAAACAGTCTAGGATGGGATTGACCAAGAAACTTAACACCTCTGGACCTCATGGAATTATGGGCCAGAAGTTTAAAACAAAAAGGAGGGCAGAGACTGGCTCTTGGGCTCTTTTCTTTGAGGATTCCTAGATGATCATGTTGCAGCTGCCTGCGTTTCCCAAAGGATGGTATTTTGGATGGTGTGTGGGTGGGAGCAGAAACTGTGGGTGCAGTCCTGAATCAGGCTGGCCTGGCAGAGGGTGGTACTTCTTTGGGTACTCTAGAGGGGACAGGCTCTGAGGCAGAAGACTGTCATTCTTCCAAAATTATATGGCTTTTGTATCTTATGTTGTTTAGCTTGTAAACTAATCCTATAGAAATAAGATAATTAAAAACTAACAGGGGGAATGATGGGGAAACTCAGGAGTTAAAGAGTTTAGCCTTAATTGATAGGCTTAAGTGTTTAAAGCTGTAACTAAAGAGTTAAGAGTTTACCAGTCAGGGCACATGCCTGGGTTGCAGGACAGTTCCCAGCAGGGGACGCATGAGAGGCAACTATACATTGATATTTCTCTCCTTCTCTCCTTCCCTTCCCTCTAAAGATAAATAAATAAAATCTTTAAAAAAAATAAAAGAAAGGTGGGAATGATTATATTAAAAAAAGAGTTAAGAGTTTAGCATTAATTGATAGGCTTAAGTGATTAATACAGTGGAGAGCTGTTACTCCAAAACTGGGTAGCTTTTGAATAAAGACTCCTTTCCTTTATCAACAAACCTTTGCCTCCAGAATTTTGCCTAGAGGGCAGCAGCAGGCAGCAGAACCCCACTTACTGTTCGGTAACATTTGGGGCTAAGGGGATAGAGGCTGGAGGGTTATAGAAGCAGTATAGGTTCATTGTATCCAGTGAGCCGAGCCTGGAGAGAAAGTATTGCAATGAAAGGGGTGGGGTGTGGAAGTGAAGGAGCAATTGCCCCATGAAGACCTGGCCCACCCTGTTTTCCATATCACTGAGAGCTTCTGACAGAGTTTGAGCAGAGAAGTGGCATAGTTCAGTTTGGTTGTAGGGAGGTTACTGTAAGAGTAAATGGAGACTTGACTGTGGGATAGTTAAGTCTCCTGGTAGGCCTGCAGGAGAGATAATCCATACAAGAAATAATGATGGCTGCAATTAACATGAATTAGCTTTTTCAATAAGTTCTTATTAAATGCTTTTGTACCAGTCATTGTACTAAGTGTTGGATTCACAGATGAATGAAATTATCTTCCTAAAAATTTCAGTCTAGTTAGTGGGAGATATTGTAGAGTTCACTACTACGTTGCACTAGGATTTTAGTATAAGTACTAACAGCTTTTTTTTTCCCTTGTCACACCACCAATTGAAGCTGAAGCGAAACAACATGACATGCTGCCACTTTACCCCAAAACGGTGTTTTTACTTGGCCCTTTCTTGAGGGCTCTGGGTCATTATCGAAAGACCCATGAGTGCTTTTCAAAGGGGCACTAACAGCTACTATTTATTGAGTGCTAACCACATGTCAGGCACTGTGCTAAGTTCTTTACGTATTTTTTTAAAAGTCTACTTTTTTAAAAGACTGTATTTACTTATTTTTAGAGAGAAGGGAAGGAAGGGAGAAAGAGGGAGAGAAACATTGATGTGTGCGAGATACATGGATTTGTTTCTTCTCCCACGGTCCCAACAGGGGACCTGGCCCGCAAATAGGTGACCTTTCAGTTTGCAGGCCAGCACACCAGCCAGGGCTGTATTTTCTTGATTAATCTTCATAACAACCTCTGTGAGGTGGGTACTGTTATTATCCTCATTTTATCAATGAAGAAACTGGGTCAGAGAAGCTAGATGACTTGTCAAAAAGGCTCCTCACTGAAGCGGCAATTTACGTGGGCTTAGGCAATCCTGAAGGGCTTCCTGGAGGAAGTGGTGAAGCCCACCTAACAGTTGAGTAGGAGTTAGCTGAGTGAAGATGGAGGAAGAGCTGGAGACTGTTCTAGTGTGAGAGAACTACAAAAGCTCACGGTTACAGAATGGACCCACTGGAGACTTGGAGTGGTATTTAGGGAAGTCACTGAAGCAGTTAGGACCAGATAAAGAGCTCTGTAACCCCCTTTAAGGATTCCAATTTTTTTTTTTTAAGATTTTATTTATTTTTAGAGAGAGGGGAAGGGAGCAAGAAAGAGAGGAAGAGAAGCATCAATGTGTGGTTGCTACTGGGGACCTGGCCCACAACCCAAGCGTGTGCCTTAAACTGGGAATCAAACCCATGACCCTTTGGTTCGCAGGCCAGCACTCAGTCCACTGAGCCACACCAGCCAGGGCAAGGATTCTAATTTTTACCCTATGGATAAAAGGAAGCTCTTGAAGTATTTTAAAATAGAGAATGTCATGATAAAATTTGTGCCTATAAAGATGATTTTTGCTGCAATGTGTTGGGTGAACAGCTGAGAGACACTTTAGATATCTCTTGACATGCTGTTGAGATAAAAGATTTTAGGCAAAAGATGATAAAGAGATTTTAGGACAGTTTTGGGGGAGAGAGATGTAGAAGCGGTGGAAAGTGGAGTTACGAATGCCTCCCAGGTCCTGGCTTGGGCAACTGGGTGGCTGCTGGCACTGGACTAGCTTCAGCATGTTACAGAGCAACAGAAGGTTCTCGAGACTGGCAAAACACTTCCAAAGTCTCACTTTCTCGAACCTGAGGGGTCAGTCTTCCACGGGCAATTAAGATCCTGGACGAGCCCCCAAAAACTGTTACTGAGCAACAGAAAAGGTCAGTTATTGTCCGCCGCCTTATGGAAAGATGTCTCTCAAAGCCAGAGATTTGTGAAAAGGAAAGGAAATGTTTATTAATGTTATACAGAGTTAAAGTAGTGACTTAACATCTTCATTAAAATATCAAAGTCCTTTAGGATACCCACAGACGCCCACAGTGCTTCCTATCTCCCTCTGCCCTAAGTCAGGGTACCATAATTGCAAGGAAGAGAAGCACACGTCCGGGATCGAGGCTCTTGACACCGTCAGCCGTGTCGTCTTCCAGGCAGGATCTCTGGTTAATCTGACGCCACGTAGCACCTTCTCATGGCCTACTGGCAAGAGTTCTTTCACCCTTCTTCCAGGCAGTCTCTCTTGCTCCCAGGCCACGCAGCCGAAGGGAGCACCCCAAAGCCGCGTGGCTCTCCCTCTTCACCAAAGCTGCAGGGGTCTGCACTCTGGTGAAACCACGTGGAATCTCTCCCTCTGGCAAAGCTGCGAGAGGGTCTCCACTTGGGCAAAGCCTAGTGGCAATTCTCTGCTAAAGCCACATGGTGATTTTCCCTCATAGAGCTGTGGGTCCTGCACTCTGGTGAAACCACATGGATCTCTCTCCTCTTCACCAAAGCTACAGGGGCCTGCACTCTGGTGAAACCCCATGGATCTCTCTAATGGCTGCCGCGTCTCTGTTTTAAATACCGGCGCCAAACCTCCTCTGCAGCCCTATTTCCGACTCCTCCTACAATCGGTTACACCTGCCAACATTCCCGTATATTTCCAAGGTTATTGGGATGCCATCATGAGTTTGGGCAGGAGTGTCCTCATTTTCCGGAGCCAATCTTCTCCAAGCTCCCACGCAGGTGCTTTAACTTAGGGTTCCTCCGCCAGTCACGTCCTTGGGGAAGTCCTTTCCATCCCCCCTGGCTCAGAACATGGCCACAGCTGTTTAACATATCTATGAAACCAGTTAAAGGTTATAGATATGTTAAATGACCATTCTGGAAGTTATCTGCAAAACCATTGCTATGCAAAACAACTCAATGGCCCTGCTCCATTTGTCCCTTCCCCCAACTCATACCTGTGGGGGAGGAGGTGAGGACATCTTATATGTCCCTCTAATATTTCCTGGACACCGTGAGTTCTGGGCCCCATTCCAACTCCCTTTTTGGGGCCCCCCTCGGCTGCACCCTATTACAAGCATGCAGTGGGGATAGGAGGAGCAGATTTGTGGGGAAAGGGTGGAAATCTTTCAGTTTTGAACTTGCTGAATTGAGTCCCTGAAGAACACCCAAGTGGAGGTGTGGAAGGTGGTTGGTTGCCTGGTCTGCTACTCATGGAGGTTGTCAGCATAGCTGTGACACCTGCAGCCTTAGAGAGCAGTGCATGCCAAATGAGAAGACAAGGTCAAGGACAGAGCCTGGGACACCAGCATTCATGAGCAAAGGAAAAGAGCAGCCTGCAAAGGACACTGATAAACTTCCCTAAAAGAAAATGGAAGAGTTAGCAGGGAGTGGTACCCCGCCTATGGAAAGAATACTTCTAGGAGCACTTTCTGCAGCATACTGGTGCTCAAGGAAGGGAAGAGATTTGGAATGTGCTTCTTGGATTTGGCCAGTAGGAGTAATGAGATTGCTACAATCTGGGAGGGAAGATGTGGGAATGAGTGGGATTAGGTTGGGCAAGAGGGTATTGTAGGACTGAAAGTCTGGGTAGAATGGGATCTGGAATTCACTGAAGGGCTGATACCAGACAGTCTGGGGAGAGCAGGCATGAAGGAAGAGTTTTTTTCTCTTGTCCTGCAGTTTTTGATAGTTTTTAAAAGTTTTTATTGATTGATTTTAGAGAGCAGGAGAGAGACATTAATTTGTTGTTCTGCTTATTCATTCATTGATTGATTCTTGTATGTGCCCTGACCCAGGATTGAACCCACAACCTTGGGATATTGGGACAATGCTCTAACCAACTGAGCTATGTGGCCAGGACCACCCTGTAATTCTTTAGATGCTTTTGGTTGGGGTTGGGTCCCCTCCTGGGTTGTTTGTAGGAACTAATGATGGGCATAGGGAAGGAGGGATAGGAAGGCCTTCCTTGGATATTTGTGGTCTGTAGAGGAGATGTGAATTGAAGCCACAGAAGTGAGCTTATATGGATCAGCCTTCCCTTCTGGCCTGAGGAGGAATGAGTTCTAAGAAGCCCCTTCTATTCAACCTCTACAGGAGTGAGGGGAAGGCACCTGGGATCTCTTGAGCCCAGTGAACAAGGGATCAAACAAAACTGTGACCTTTCAGCCTTGGAGTCTAGCCATTTCTGACAGCCCTTCCCCCGACAACACACACACACACACACACACACACACACACACGAGTTCCAGGTTCAGGTGTGGCTCAGCCAGTCCCCAGAGAGAACAGGGGGAGGTTTTAAGGTCACCACTGGGAGGAAGAGCAAGTTATAATGGGATGGGGCCAGACCCTTTGGAATCCTACCTCACACTCTCGTTCTGGGGGTGGGGGGTGGGGGGTGTGGATTGGTCTTGGCACAGCTATCCAAGACCACATCCAGCCCTTGAACTCTGCCTTCTTCTGCCTCCTCAGGCCCTGTTTGATACAAACATCAGATATGGCGCCCTTGACAAAACTGCTATTTGTACAGAAGCCCTCAGGGAGGAGGAGGGAAGCCACTTCCCCCTCCAGCCACTTCCACTTGCAAGGATCTGCAATCAAATACAAACCTCCGGTCACTCCACTCACTAGCTCAGTGAATGCTGATGGTTCACCAGCTCCTGACATGTCCTTGCTGGAAGTTTTTCTTCAGCTCTGCCAGAAATGTCCAGGACTCTTAGCTTCTACAACCCATCAGGGTCCTCTGCACCTGAGTCCTTCCTCCCTACTTCCCCAGCCCTGAGCTCTGAGCTCCCCTGTGCCTACTATTTAGCCCAGTCTCACTGTCTGTGGCATATTTATCTCAAGTCTCCCCAGTTCTCCATCTCTGGGAAAGGAGTAAGAGTCCATCTGCCAGCAGCTCCCATTCCACCCATCCTGTTTTGAGGGTGCAGGAAAAGCCAGGGAATGGGAAACAGGCTCTACAGGTAGGCAAAGGGCTGGGAGGAAAGTGAATGGCTTTGCAGCAGATGAGCCAGTGATACGCACCAGCTCTGACTGCTACTTTCCAGTTTGGGACCTTGATCCTGAGATCAAGTTTCCTGTCTATAAATGGAGGTGGTAAACCTACCTCAGGGCTGTGTGAGGAATAAAGGACACAAGGTACAAAGTGCCAACACAGTGTTTGGCACATAGTTGGTGCTTAAAACAAGTTCTTTCCCTTCTCTTCACTTTGAGTCTATGATGAAGAGAATGAAAGAGAAATTAGTGTTGTTGGAGAGAGCTCTCCCAGAGCCAATGAGGCATGTTGAGGTTGGGGGTACAAATCTGTTTTGTTCCATGCCAGAAGAGGGAGGGAGGACCAGAGACTTGGGCCCCTCCAATGCTTCTTTTCTCAGTATACTCATTGGTCCAGCCTTGGGGAGGCCTCTAGAAAAGGTATGGGTAGAAAGAGGTCTGGTAGGGAGGGCCTGGTATGGGGGCACTGCCTCTGGGTCTTGAACAACCTCTTCTCCTCTCCCCCAACTCATAATCCAGTTTCTATTTCTACTCCCTCCTCTGGACTCATCACCATGGCAACAGTTTTCTCAGTTGCACTTCATCCATTTCTCCTGAAAACCTTTTTTTCTGCACCCTCCTCCAGTACCACAATCTCTCTTTTTCCTCTATCAGTCTGCATTCCTACACACATTGGACTCCGTTTTCTCTTGTCTCTCAGTTTCTCTTTCTTGCTTTCCATTTGTTCCTGCCTGCTTCTGTTGAAATCTCACTCTGCAGCTTTCCTCCTGCCAGTCCCTTTTCAAGTTTACAGTAAGTGGAAACTACTAGCAAATAGGATTCAGCTTAAAGGTAGGAAAAACAGATGTTCATGATGGCATGGGCTGTCTTGGGAGCCAGTAAGGACCCCATTACTGGGGGTGTTCAAGAAGATGCTTATAGCCCTGGCCGGTGTGGCTCAGTGGATTGAGTGCCAGCCTACAAACCAAAAGGTGGATCGGTGGATCTGATTTCTAGTCAGGGCACACGCCTGGGTTGTGGGCCAGGTAACTGGGAGCATGCAAGAGGCAACCAATCGATGTTTCTCTCCCTCTTTCTCCTTCTCTTCCCCTTTCTCTAAACATAAATAAAATCTTTTTAAAAATAGGTGTTGGCAGGGAGTTGAGCATCAGAAAGAATTTGAACTAGATAGATGGTCTTTGAGACCCTATCCCACCAACATCTGTGATTCCTCCTGCATTTGCTCTTTCTGTGTCCATCACCAAGCGCTCTGTGCTCCCTGTAACTGAGGTCTGTTTCTTCTTTCTCCACCGTGTCTATCTGAAAGTGCAACCTGCACCAGTTGCATTATGTCCCCATCTTTTAATTATCGTCTTTTATGGTTCTTCAATTGTCCCCCATCTTATGAGCTCCTTCAGGGCAGATAATTACCTGTATTATGTGTTATAGGATAAAAACATTACTCATTGACTGTTCTCAGCCTCCCTCTGCCCCACCTCCTCTCATCCCCAAGATAATTTTATCCTTCACCTGTTGTTGGAAATCTTGTCTTGGCCTACTCAGCTCCAGGGTTTCCGTAATAGAGAACTGGGAGAATAGGAGGTGAGAAATGGGACTAAAGAGGCAGGAGACTGGGCAACATTCTTGTGTATTAGGGAGAATCTGGGTAATGAGTGAAGAAAAAAAGAAAATGATGAAACCTGAGAGGCTAAGGCAATCCACTTAATCAGGAGATGACAGTGGGTAAAGAGAAAGAGAAAAGCTCTGTTGATTACAGAGTACAGAGAGAGGGCAGAGAGAGCAGCTGGTTTAGGGTTTGCAGAGAATAACTGCTGCAGGTTGTAGCAGAATAGAAGAGGAAAGGGAATTTTAACAAGTGGTGCTGTGGGTACTAATTGGATCACCTTCAAGGGATACAAGTAAAAAATTGGGATTCCTTTTTGAAATTATTTTTGATATTTGGTATATGGGTTGTGGAACCCCAGAATATATTCTGGTTACATATTCTCACAGGATATATCATGATGCCAAGGGTATAGGCACCCCATTAAGCTATACCCAGTTCCTGCAGATACATCAGATGTGGTCCTGAGGCTGTGGGATCCTGCAAAAAGACCAAAACATTAAGCTTTTCCCCTTACCTCGGAGTTATATGTTTTAAAAACATTTAGTAATCTGTAACTTCAAGTTACAAATGCCCTAAGAATTAGAATTAGAATTGGTTATGGGTCTAGACAGAGGTGAAAATGGGGCCCAGGGAAGTAAATCAACTTGCTCGAAGTCGTAGAGCAGGTTTTAGGTCTGACTGGGACTGGGACTACGTTTGGCCCAGGATTTTGTCCTCAATCCAGGGATGCTTTTTTAGATTGGGCCAGATAGCTACATGCATACAAATAGGGTCATGATTAGAGAGGACAGGGTGCCTGAGAGACTGGGGGTGCTGCGCATTCCTCTGTTCAGAGCCCTGCACTGGATAAAGAGGCCAAGTCTGCCTTTCCATATCTTATGGTTTCACAGGGAAGTGAGCCAGATGCAGGAAGAAGTCCAGTGGAAAGTTGGAAGTAAGTGCTGCAGTGTCGTGGGGTCTGGGCTAGGAATTAGGGGACCTGAGTACCTCTTTCAGCTGTCACTCACCAGCTGCATGATTTTAGGCAAGTCCTTTACCCACTATGAGCCTCAGTTTCCCCATGTGAACATTCTATCTCTTTTTTTTTTTTCATCTTCACCTGAGGATATGTTTATGGATTTTAGAGAGAGAGGAAGGGAAAGAGAAAAACATTGATTGGTTGCCTCCCGTACTTGCCAAGACTGGGGATTGAACCCGCAAGCTTTAGGTGTACGGGACAACATTCCAACTAACTGAGCCACCTGGTCAGGACTGAACATTCTCTTTTAAAGAAAACTGATTTGAGAGAGAGAGAGAGAGAGAGAGGAAGGAAGGGGGTGGGAAGAGAGAAACATCAATTTTGTTGTTCCACTTATTTATACATTCATTGGTAGATTCTTATGTCATGCCAATGATAGGGGACATAAGAGCTGAAAAATTTTAGTTTAAGGTAAATACTGTATTTTCAGACGCACTGCCCTCCCCCCCCCCATTTGGGAGGAATAATGGTTGTTAATGCTGCTGTTGAGTTCTGTTTACATTTACATTGGTAAAATATTATGTTATTTATGTTATTAAATATTTCACCACATTTTTTGCTTCAAAATTATTTTTCCAATTTTCCTCCTCCAGAACCTGGGTGTGTCTTATGGTCTGAAAGATATGGTAGTTATAAGCCTAGCAAGTAATGTATATGTTAAAGCTTTTCAGAAACTACAGAGAAGGCCCACCCTGGCTCTTGGGAAAACAGCCGACCTCCTGGGGCACTGCTAAAGATTAGCACCTGGGGACAAGTGGAGGCATCCAGGCCACTGTGTTTTAGAGAGGGGCAAAGGACCACCTGCCCCTGGGAACAGCTAACATCTCAGGACAGGAATGTTGCAGCTTCTTCTACCATCCCTGAACTTCAAAATCCCTTACTGCACCTTGTTTATTCCCTGCTATAAAAACCTTGGCCAGGAAAGAAAAGACAAGATGGTCTCTTAGAGTATGAACTCACCATCTTCTCAGATCGCCAGCCATTTGAATAAAGTACCCATAAAGATTCAATACTGTCACTGCTTATTGGGTTTGGTAGTGACAGGCAGCTGGAACTCCAGTGTCTTTTCTGGTTTCACCCTGACCAGGGATGGAACCAGCAACCTTGGCATATTGGGACGAAGCTCTAACCAAATGAACTGCTCAGCCAAGGGCCCAACATTTTATATCTTAAAAGTGCTATAGTGGTATATATAAAAGCAAATTAATACAGTAACTAAATATATTCTGTGAGTGCTGTCTCCTGATGCTTGCCCTTCTCAGCAAAATCTCAGAAAGGCTTTTGCCTTCAGTTGATGGCAAGAGCAGTGAGGGCTAGGTGCCTTTTGCCACTTTCTCTAGGACCTCACCTCCAATAGCCTCTCCTGGGCTTATGGACTCTGCCTTCCCTCCCCATGCAGACCAGAGCTAAGCTAGTGTTTTTCTTTAAACAAACCAAGCCTGCTATTTAAGCCATCTATTTAATATTTTCCTGATAAAGAACAGCCTGAAGTTAAACTCATCCAACCTTCTCATTTTACATTTGGAGACACTAAGGCCCACAGATAGGCTGTGCGTAGGCCAAGGTCACACACTTGACTCTCAGGCCAGTTTTCTTTCTTCTGGGACTTGGGAGAGTTTATAAAAAATGGATTGTTTGAGAATGTATCCTTAGAGATCTTTCAAAACATCTGGTCAAGAATCCTTGCTGGGATTCTGGTCTTTAGACCTCTAGTGAGATGTACTGTGCCCAGCAGAGCCACACCTTAGGGAATGAGTCTCACTCAGCTCAGATGTTGTCCCTGTAGGAATTTTTCTCAGATTCCCAAGCTCAGGACAGACGTCTCTCCAAAGTGCTCCCCAAGCCTTCATGACACTGAACTGAAATTGCCTATTCACTTGTTTTCTGTCCCCAACTAGGCTGTAGACTCTATGAGGGCAAGGACCATATCTGTCTTGTTTACCAGCATATACCTTTTGTCTAGTCCAGTGCCCCAGCACGTAATAGGTTCTCATTAAATAGTTGCTGAATAAATAAGTAGGTAGGATTGGTTAGAAAGGATTCCTGGAGCCTTGACCCAGGGTGGCTCAGTTGGTTCAGCATTGTCCTGCAAAATGAAAGGTCATCTGCTCCATTCCCAATCAGGGCACTTGCCTAGGTTGCAGGTTCCGTGCTTGTTGGGATGCTTAGGAGAGGCAACCGATAAATGTTTCTCACCCTCTCTCTAAAAATAAAAAGATAATAAAAAGGGAAAGAAACGGCCCTGGCTGGTATGGCTCAGTGGATTGAGTGTTGGACTGCAAACCAAAGGGTCTCCAGTTTGATTCCCAGTTAGGACACATGCCTGGGTTGCAGGCCAGGTTCCCAGTAGGGGGTGCATGAGGCAACCACGCATTGATGTTTGTCTCCCTCTCTCTGTCCCTTCCCCTCTCTCTAAAAATAAATTTTAAAAGAAGGAAACAGCAAATATTGATTCAGATATCACAGTCGACAAGGGTAGGATTGTCCTTGGTTGGATAACCTGCCTATGCAAAATAATAGTGTCTTAGATAATGGGAAATGGGGAGATGGAGGGAAGTAAGGTAGTTTTAAAAGAAGAAGAAAGGAACCCTTTAAGATCCTGGCTTTTGCTAACCTAGGAAGGTTTCTGGGTAGAGGTAAGAATGAATCTCAGCCCTGCTGGGGATAAGAGGGAGTGGTTGTGAGCACCTGCAATCCCTCAAGAGGGGTATTTTGATGGGGGACTCAAATGTTGGAAAATTTTAGTTTCAGGTAATAGCTAATAAGCCTACTAACCAATGTATGCAAAAAGCTATTGTTTCAGGAACTGAAGGTATGACCCACCCTGACTCCAGGATCATAAGCAGTCCCACCTTTGTGCCTCAGGAAACAGCAAGCAATCAAGATAGTATCTGAGCCATTGTACTCCAGGGTAAGACACCCACCACCCAGGACACAGATGAAAGAATGCTGTAGTCTTTATCTGATGATTAACTTTTCCCTGAATTCCAAACCCCTTACCTACACTTTTCTTCTCCTTATAAAAAACGGTCTGTTTAAAATGGAATTTAAGACCATCTGTTAGGGTACAAACCCATTTTCTCAGATCGCTGACCGTCTGAATAAAGCGTCCACAAAGATTCAATCTCTGTCTCTGCTTGTTAGGTCTGGTAGAGTACTGGCAGCACTTGAACCCTGGCTTTTCCCATTTCATTTTTATGGGGAGAAACCCAGAGGGCAGCTTGGGTGGAGGGGAAGGAAGCTGATGGGGTATAGCTGGTAGTGTTATGGGACAGGAATGGAGGAGGGGAGTGGGTCTGCCTCCGGCTGGCCCACAGTATGCGGGTTCTTGACTTCGTATAGGAAATATTTCACAACATGAGTCCAGGTGACTTTGAGAGTATGTTTATTAAAGCTGGGGACAGTGAAATAAGGAAGTGCTTGGAGAGGAAGCAACAGGAGACAGCCTAAGTGGGGCTGCTTTAGCTCACTGAAAAGTCAGAGAAAAAGGGCCTTGGAGAAAAGTTCAGGGGTTTAGCCCAGGATAAGCTCTCACTGCCCATTACTCCTCTAACCAGAATCTCGCAGGGACACTTAGAGTTTAGGAAATGCACGCGTGAGAGAGTAGAAAGGTGTGGGCATGCTCAGGGGAGGGAGAAGAAGAGAGGTAGAGTGCGCCCTGGGTCCTTCCGCTTGAGGGCTTTAAAGGCTAGGAGTTTAGGGAAGGTCTTAGGGGAGGGCCTCAACAGATATATCATCAACTTTATGCTGATGCACCAAAACAAGATTTATTCCCTTAACTTCATCCATCCTTGGGTGTGGTTGGCACAAATAGCACTAACTGTATTTCTGCTATCTATCTCCCTGTGTTGGGTGATTTAAGCTACTTACCCTCTGGTTGGAGAGAAGTGTAAACCATTTACTCTTAAGTGTCCTTGGTTAGGGAAGATAGAATGTGAGGGGAAGCTTCCTTCTATTGACCCCTCTATTAGGTTGAAGGGTTGGTAGGACAGGGCCTCTGTCTTCTGTTTTTCTCTTTCCTCCTCCAGGTGTCTGGGCATCTGGGACCCACTAGTAGTCACTTAGTCACCAGATCACTAAGGATCTGGAAGTGGCTGATGCAGCCTGCTGAGTGGGGATGGCATGGCCAGGATTGTGGGAGCTCCCTCATTCCATCAGCCAATCCATAGGTATCTTTCTTTCAGAAGGTGCTGCAGGAATACCGGAGCTGTGTCCCAAAGTCTTTCTACCAATTTCCAATCGAGGGGGCTTTTGCAAGAGACTGCTAAGCCAGATCTGGCCACCAGGGGGAAAAGCAGTCCTAGGGTCCGTCTCCCTCCAATTCCCCACCCACCCACACCTGAGGGCCAATAAGGGCATTGCCAAAACTGATTCTACAGCCTGGTAGCTCAGTTAACCCTCTCCTGCCTAGTCTGAGGTATTTCCCCCAGGCAGTCATTCATAGCACTATAAGAGAACAAATCTGCTGGTGGAGGGGGTGTTGCAGAGGAGAGGGGCTAGGGTGGAGATGAAGTTTTCGTTCCCAATCACTGTTGCCCTTATCCTTGCTGGAAGCTGGGGGAGGCTAGCACGACCTGACTCCCTTGGGTAGCTAACCTCCCCTCCTGCCCGCACCTGGGTGAAGGAGGCCCCCAGAGGCAAGAAAGGCTCGGATTACTAGCACTGGGCCTCACTGGCAGGATATTGAGGAGAATGCTGAGGCAACCACTGAACCCATACTTCCGGGTTCCCCTCAGCCTCCCATCCTTCAGGCCCCTTTGCAAAAACTAGTAATTCTGGTGGTGGTTGGAGGGTGGCCAAAGAGTGGACTGAGAGACAGAGTTACTATTTGGCAAGGGAAAGAACTGGATCACGCACCTCTCAGGTGCCCGGTTTTGTGTGTTGTTCCTCGGGTACAGGTAGAGCCTTCCAGGGCTCTGACCAGCCCAAGCACCGAGACTGCGTTCTGGGCTACAAGGTATTAAAATGTGGGAGGGCATGGGGTCGGGAGTCCTTTCCCCCTAACTTCCCTCTTAGCCTCACCACCTCTTATTTCACCAGACTGGCACTTAAGGAGTTAAGTCTGCCCGAATCGTCAAGACTGGAGCCTGGGTGAAGGAAGTAGAAGGGGAGGGGTAGAGAAGGAGAGAGAAACTAACTGATGGGAGACAGCGCTAGGAACCCCCTCCCCAGGGACCCAACCCCTGGGCCCCTAGCCCCAAAAGAGGCCCCGCCCTCACCGGGGTCGTGCTCTATTCCCCCACCCTCCCCACCCCGCCCTCCAGCTTTAAGTCCCCAAGAGGGTGGGCTGCAGGATTTCCAGCCAAGCCTTGGCAGCCTACTCAGTTTTTCCAAACCCTCTAGTCGCGGAAGGCGGGAGCCCTGTCAGGATAAGAGTCTTTCCCCCACTGCCCCTGCGGCCCCCTCTCCCAGCCTCCTCTTCCTGTCCCAGCACCTTTTCCAAACTTCTTTCCCTTTCCGACCCAGTCCCCTGCACTCCCTGTCCCCATCTCTATTGGCTCCTAAGTTCCAAGTTCAGGTTGGAAGGGCCGAGTGGGTCTCACAATCCTGGAGAATTGCTGGTAAAACCAAACTCTGCTGGCCGACCCTGAGACCTGCTGGGTGTCAGCCTCATCCCAGGACTTAGCCCCAGGGCCACCAGGGAAGGTGGCCCAGGAAGTGTCCCGCTCCGGCTTGGAGGCATGCGGCCGGCGCTGGTAGAACTGGGCAGCAGGCTCTGCACGGTTGGTGCCAGGCCCTGGGCAGGCTTCGAGGAGGAGCAAATTGTTCCGAGCGCTGGCACGGTTCTGTCCATAAGGTCTATTATATAATAATCACCATCTATCAAGCAGCCAGGCCGCTGGCGTGAGTGGGAAAGCCAGAATGCCCGGAAGGTCTTCCTCCAGGCCTAGGAAGTTTGTCTTCATCAAGATGGGGCTGTGGGTGCATCCCAGAGTGAAATGATGTGGGGGTCCAGGGACAAGTGAGGGGCGCCTGGCAGTCCAAAGGCTCCCCCGCAAACCCTGCCCCTAGAACTCTGACTGACAGTGCCCTGAGCCAATGATTGAAGTCACTGTGGCTCTCAAAGTTAACCCTGTCTTGGATCCTAGTTACTTGAGGGAATGAAGTCCTTTTCCAGGATCTGAATCCCTTCTAGTCCTGAATTCCTCACATCAGATGGAGGTCAGTGAGGAGTACCAGCTGAAGATCCTTTTGTCCTAGTCACCACAGGAAATAATCTCAGATAATCAGAGCCCTAGCACCGCCCCCTCTCACTCCCCAGTACCCCCCAAAGTTGTGTTACAAGATGTGGTTGTGTGTGTACACCCTGTGATTCCAGAAACAGGCCCTCGTGGTGCTGGCACACCCACACTGCGCCACAGTCATCCTCACACTCCTATACCTTGCCGGCTCTTCCAGTGACACTCACTGACACACCTGTGACACGCAGATACACAGAAACACCCGGTGGTTCTCCGAGTTCTCCAGTAGAGGGAGCCGCTCCATTCTACCCAAGAGCCACCGGCCTCTGTCCACTTTTTGCTCACTCCAGGATTCCGCCCAGAACTCCTGGCTGTCCGGAGCTCGGCTCCGCATACCAACCTGGAATCTACCCTGGGGGAATGAGTCACAGCCACACCTAAGGGGGCGCTGTACATTGCTGCTCCACAGGACATGCCAAATACACTTGAATTTACTTTGTACCACATTTACGAGACACTTTGCAACACAGCTATCATCCCTAACATTGTGTTCTGGACCTACTAGAAACTGGGCACTGTGCCAAACGAATTATAACAAGCCCATGTGGCTTGCCATGTATGTAACAAGAGACTGATCCACATAAATGGGGTGGGCCCTTCCTTATAACAAGCATCCTGATTGAGAAATGGCCCTTTTGCCTTGTAGCTCATTTTATACCCACAGGATCCTGGAGAGGGTAGAGGAAATTAAATCCTAATTCTATGGATCAAGTACTAGCCTAGGCCCTGGGATTCTTTTAAGCCAGAGATGAGCCCCTCTGGGCTTCAGTTTTCCTTAAGTGGGAATAATACCTGGCTCACCTGGCTCAGGGTTGTGATGAGTCAATCTCTAACCCAGCTCTGTGCTTGGCACAGCAATTAGGCATTTGGGGAAGTTTTGTCAACTGGATCAAAGCATGATCAAGATATCATACGTATGAAAATGCTTCGTAAACAGTGAGGTTAAGCACCCACAGGTCTTATTATCTTCTTTCAGGATTTGTCCCCCTTCTATATATCCCTAGACCTGGCCCAGTGGCCAGTTGCTGGCACCGTCCACCCATCAGGTGAATATTTATTGAAGCCCAACTATGACCCCAGCACTTGAGTGTTGTAGGGAATATAGAGGCACAGGAGGCATGGTCTGGACCCTCAAGAATCTTTTGGAGCAACCAGACCTATATATATAGGGCGAACAAAGGAAAACATTTAAATAGGTACCCAGTGGGTGTCATAAATATAATATGTGGTCAGAAGAGAGGGAGGCAGGAGAGGGCTAGAGCTCTCTGAGCAGGGGCAGAGGAGCTAGTAGAGGAATCAAATAGCAGGAGCAAACAGGCTTGCCAGTGCTCTTCCTTTGAAAAACAGTCAATGTTTGTTACCTGTTGGTATTAATTCTGGGTGGGTCGGGGCAGTGGGATACAGGGAAAGTGCCTTGCGATAAGGAGACCCAAATTCTAGTCCTGGGCTTACCGTTTTCTAGCTGTGAAGCCTGGAGTGAGTCTTTCACTGGTGCAAACTTCAGTTTCTTTGCTTGTGTAATGTGGCCATAACATCTTCCTCATGGGTTTGTGATAAACATTGAAACAATATATGTGAAATGCTTTTAAAAAGTGCTTTACCATTTCTTTCTTGTTTCATCTATTCTCACATTGGATCTTGTGTGTGCGTGTGTGCGCGCGTGCGTGCGTGTGTGTGTGTATATATATATATGTATATATATATATATATATCAGTATGAAGTTGGGAGAGAGGTCTTTGGAGAAGACAAAGTTTCCACTACCACAAACGTTTTCTTAGTATCTACTTTGTCCTGAGAATTCAGAAAAAAAAAAAATCAGTCTATGTCCTCAAGAACTTCATGGTCTGCTAGGAAGGAGAGAGGAATAAGGGAGATGCATAATGAATGTGGTTGGGTGCAATAAGAGGGAACCCAGCTGTGTGTTTGGTGAGGGTTGAAGAAGTCCAGGGATCCTGCTCCTTCCAATCGGTGTAGATAGAAGGGTAGGGGAGGTTGTCAAACTTCTCCCCAGCGTGGGATGTTGCTGGCGAGTCTCCTCCTCGGTCTTGTGGAATAGGGAGGAAAGAGGGTAGAAGCCCCTTCCCCACCCCAGAACGGACCAGCCTTCTTTCCTGCTAGCCCGCGTGGCGCCTTACCGAGTCAGACCACTGGGAGGCTGGGGAAGTCGGGTTGGGCGAGGAGGCGAGCGAGATGGGGGAGCTCTTATTTTGACAGGGGCCTCTCCGGGCTCTGGAATGAAGGCTGAAGCAGGCAGCCAGAGAGCCCCGATGCTTATTCAGGCTAGGGAGAGCGGCGGAGTGGAGGGGCGAGCGAGGCTCCGGCTGCGCAGGGGAGCCCGGGGAGGCGGCGGCGTGCGGCGGAGCCAGTGGCCGGACATGCCCCGGACTCGGGGCCCCTGCACCACCACCGCCGCCGCCCGGAGCCAGCCGGCCGGACGTCCTCACGCCTGGATCCCCCCGTGCCGCGCCCCCCGGGGGCTGGGACCCAGGCCCTCGGCGTCCGACCAACAATAAACGCCCAGACAACCCCTCCCCGCCCCGCGCCCGCCCGTCGTCCCCGCTGGCCTCGGGGAAAGTGAAAGGAGAAGGCGAAGCAAGCAAGGAAGGAAGGAAAGAAGGAAGGAAGGAAGGAAAGAAGGAAGGAAGGAAGGAAGGAAGGAAGGAAGGAAGGGAAGAAGGGAAGGAAGGAAGGAAGGAAGGAGCAGGAGCCCGAGCCTTGAGGTTCGGGGCCGAGACCCCAGCCCCGAGCCCAGGGCCGGCCGGGGTGTGCGCGCTCTTCCGCCACTGCCCGGCGCCCGCAGCCATGCTCCTAGATTGGGAGGCAGGAACCTAGGCGCCCAGCGATCCCCGGATACCCTCTCCTGGGCCGGGATGGTATAGAGATCGAGGCGTCCAGGATCTAAAGATCACCTCCTGCCCGCCCCCCTCCGCACCTCCAACTGGCGAGCAGGAGGACCCCACTCCACCCACCGACCCTGACCTGGTCATGGCGTCCAGCTCCGGCCTGGCGTGAGGACCCCCGACCCGCAAGAGGTGAGGGGTGGGCTGGGGCTGAGGGCGAAGGTCATGCCAAGCTAGCAGAGGAGCAAGGAGGGAGATCCAGTTCGAATTGGGGAGGGGGAACACAGTCTGATTGTCTCCTGCCCTCTGGCATGCACCCCTGTGCTGTTTAAGGAATGGGGGGTTAGTGGAGATTGCTCTTGGGCCGCCAATCAGGTAGGCAGCCCCAGAGCACAGTGGGGAGGGCTTAGGGGCAGCCGGGGGTGGGGGTGGGGGCCCTGCCACTGCTAGCGCAGAGAACAAGGCCGGCCTTGGGCCAGCTGGAGCAGCAAACCTGCCCTGGGGGCTTCTGGGAGATGTAGTCCCCCTCCTAGGCTTACCAACCTCTTGGGTCCCAGCACTCCTCCCTTCCTGACGGGAGTATCTAGAAGAAGGTGCACTAGGATTGGGGCTTGCTGGGGTCACCCTCTGCTTCCAAGCACTGATTAGGAACAGCAGGGGCTGTGACGGGAAGTGTCTCCCCAGCGGAGGATTCTCAGTGGTGTGGGGTGGGGCGGTCACACTGTTTCTTGGAGGTATCATTGCACTGCTAAGGGGAAGTGGCCCCTGCCTTGGTCCAAAGGAATGTGGGACAGAAGAGAAGTGAGGCTTAGGGGCTTCTTGCTTGGCTGATATAAGTTCTGTCCCACAGCTGCTGGAATTTGGTTTAAGGAGAGACTGAGGTCTATTCTCCCCTTCTCCCTCCTGGAAGGTGAGGAGGAGGAGTGTTCCTCAGAGTCTGGGAATCTGGAGGATGTCTCATTGGAACAGTAAAGCCAGGATCAGCTTCTGTCTGTCTGTCCAGCTTCCTTCCTTCCGGGTTTTTCTGACACCACCTCCTCCCTCCTCTTTCTGTCTGTCTGCTGCTTGGGGTATAAGCCTGTGTCTGGGGCAGGGGGAGTCCTCTGCTGCAGGGAGGAAAAGTGTTGCCTTGGGAGAGGTGAGCTGGGCATGTGATTGAACTCTAGGAAAGGGCTTACCTAGGAAAACTGTCTTCCCACTATCTGCTGTAACCCTACTGATATTTCTAGGCAGCTTTTCAAATGAGACTTCCAAGGTGGGTAGGCTTCCACTTCCCTTCTCCCTGCTCCTCAGCTTTTCCAGGGAGCTGCGCCTTCTTCTGGGCTAGGGCTGTGTGGGTCCTTGGCTGCCTTCTCGGGGCAGGACCATGATTTCATGGCCCTAGGTGAAGAACATGTTCAGGCCCTGGCTTTCTGGTGTCATCTCTGAGGTGCCTGCTGATAGAAGCCTCAGAACAAGGTGAGGATGGCAAGGAAGGTGAAGGGTAGGGGGAGTCTATGCCAGAAAGAAAGATGCTGCCTCCCCCAGGTAATTAGACTCCTTGGCCGTAAAGAACCAGGTCCGAAGGCCAACCTTTGCACTACTTCCCTCTAGAGGTTCTCTGCTTACCTGTTCTAATTAGGGTGGCTTGGGGGTTAATGTTGGGAAGGGTGTTTTTGAGGGCTAGAACACCTATAATCTTGGATCCAGAGTAACTTTTGTGCCTGGGGTAGCAGGAGATGGGTTCTGGAGGTCCATATGGAGACTCAAAATGAGGCTGTAATTACTGCAGTTGAGAGTCAAAGTGGGAAGAGATTACAGAGTCCTGGAGAAGAATTGGGGGTCCACAGCCATCTGGGACTAGCACAATAGTGGGAATGTGGGACCTAGTGAACTTGCTTATTGAATCTGTGTTGGGCACTCATGACTTTGGGTATTTCCTGCCTCCTAGTTTCTGAATCCCTGGGTTAAGTAGGAGCCCAGGGCTGGGTACTCAATTTCCATTAACAGGCAGGAGTAGCATTCTGGGCAGAGGCCTAGTGGGTGGCAGTGTCTACTCAGCAAGGGCAGGAATGCCAGGCACCTGCTTTAGATTAAAGGAGATGTCTGCAAATAAGGGCTGCCTGCCTGTGGGGTGTGTGGCCAGGATGGAGCTCCATGGAGCCCAGGAGTAGGGTGCAAGCAAAGGACCAGGGTTGCAGGCAGCAGCAGCTCTAGCAGGACTGGAGGGAGCCAGAAGTTACCCAGTTTTCAGCCCCTCCGCTAGGGCATCTAAGACAGGAGCTGGGAGCACCTCCATACTAACTCTGGCACCACAGACTAAAATACTGTCCCAGTGTCTGGGGACAGTAGGGAGGTGGGACAGCAGTGGGAAGTCAGAGTGTCTAGTCTTCCTGGGACCAGAAGAGGCCTGAAAGGAGGTTGGGGGGCACTTTGGGGTTCTTGTTGTCCTGATGCCATGTTTACTGTTCCTGGGGCTTCTTGGTTCATCATAGTGAGGTGCCCTAAGAGCCTGGGCACCCAAGGGTGCTGAGGAAATAACATCCCTTCCTGAGATTTGGGTACTGCCTGGGTGCTGACCTAGGGGGAGGAGGCAGAAGGGGATGGCAGCGTGGGAAAGTGGGCAGCTGTGGGAGCCAAGTGGGTACAGGCTGGGTGCCTTGGGCACAGAGCCTCTGCCAGCCTGCTCTCCCTGGGGTGGGGCTGTTACAGGGACTGGCTCAACCTGTTGAGTGCCTGGCTGCTCTAGCTTGACATCTGTGCCCCTGCCTGCTAGCCCTGCCAGCTGCCCACCCATAGGTACACTCTGGAGCCAGCCCCAGAGATCTGGGGAAAGAAGGCTCTGCCTGGCCAAGGGGCCGGGATGGGGCTGGTAGAGGCCTATACAGAGGGTGCTGAGCTTTCCCAGATCCTGTCCTGTAACTATCAGAGTTGGAGCTGAAGCCAGCTGGAGGTCCAAGTAGCCAAGCAGCTAGGAACAGAGGGGCCAGTGTAAGGCCACAGCACTAGAGGTCCTAAGGTGCTGCAGGTCACTTGGATGGGTGGCCCTGAAGATAGCAGCCTAGAGATACTGCTTGGAATTTCCTCAGCTGGGTGCGAGGGCTGGGCCTCCAGATCCCCACCCCCAGATTGGCCTGAGCTCCCCTCTCTGGGAGAGAACAGCTCACTTTCATTGAAGGTTGGGGGAAGAAGGGTAGTAAGGGTATTCTGCTATCTTGGGAGGAGAAGGGTGACTTTCTGTGTGCTGGGGTATGTTGTACTTCCTCAGTCTCCCCAAGCCCCCCTCCTCATGGAGAGAAGGGAAGTCCTGGGTTCTCAGGTAGCAGTCCCCTACCCTGCCCTGAGTGTTGAAGATCCCTGACCCCTATAGGCCCTTGTTGCCCCCCATCCCTACCCCCTCCAACCCCTTAGCATTAGGCCCGACTTGGGCTCTGCTAGCTGGTGGGGAAGGGGTGGGGAAGGTACCCAGGTGTGGTACTAAGTTAACCCTCCACACCTGGTACCAGTCTGTAAAGGAGAAAGTGGTTACCTTGGCCTATGAGTGGGGGTAGGGGCACAGGCAAGTTTCTCTTTCCTCTCAGCCCTGAGGGGAAGAGAAGCCTTCCCTGCTTTATTGTCCAGTCAGTGGCAAAAGCAGAGACCTCTTCTTCTTTGCCTCCTTTTCACTCCAGGCCCTCCCTACTTGGTGTGGGATGCCTGCTTTTCCTAACTTTGATTCCTTTTCTAGTCCCCTTTCCTCAGAGGCTGTGTCTGTCTATCCCCTTCCTCCAATGGGCTGGTTGGTGGCTCTGCACCCGCCTGCCTTCCCCTCCCCCTCACTCCCCCTCCCCCTCAACTGGGAATGGCCCTGAATCCAGCATTTCGAAACCAGGATTGTTTTGAAATCCCTGAACACTTCTCCACCCCCCTCTGACTTCCCTCCTCCCCACTAACCCAGAACTTAGTCCTCTAACCTGACTTTATGCTGTGCAGTGCCAGGGTGTGTCTGTGTGTTTGTGTGCTAGCAGATGGTCACATATGTATTACTCTGTGTGTGTGTGTCCTGGTGTGGGTGTATCTTCTTTCTGTCAGCTGTTCTGTGTGCTGGCCCATGTCTTTTGTTCCTGAGCTCTCCTGGGCCTTCTCTATGAACATGACAGCTTCTGTGGTCTTAAAGAGACATTCTTGGGGAGTTTGGGGATATTTTTAGCAGGTATCTTGGATGTGTTGTGTCTTTAGCAGGCCTTTGGGAGTTGTGGCTGTGTATCTCTCAGCTGCATGTGTCTGGGAGTATCTCTTGGAGTGTGTGTGCCCAGGGTTGTGTTTCTCAGATGAGTGTGTGTGCATGTGTGTGCACATGCCTACATTCCGCTTCTGTTACTACCTCTCTCCTCCTCCCTGGGAACATGTTTGGGGTGTGTAGTCACATGTTTCCCCAAAGCTGCCTGGGACATGGAGTCTTCTCCTCTTTAACAGAGAGCTTTCCTGGAGTGGGGCCAAGACTTCTGTGGTCCTTGGAAAGAAAGTGGTATAGTGGGGAGACTTTGGGATAAAGTGTCCCCAGGGCTGAGCTATCTTCCTCTGCCCCTCATGGACACCCAGCACCTTGAGGGATACCAACACTACCAGTCCACCCTCTTCTTGTCCTGAAGATACAGTGGTGGATGTCATAGGGAGGCCCAGCGCTCTAAAGGGAAGGGCTGGGGAAAGGAAGTTAACCCTCCATACCTGGGGTCACTTGCTGCCTTGAGGACAAGGAACAGCCAGCCGGATCAGACTTGGGAACTTGGGAACTAATTTAAAGTTCAGAAAGTTGACTTCTCTAGCTAGGGGCAGAGAGCAAAACAAGACTAGACCCTCATATTTCCAGTCTCAGAAGGGGACAGAGGGACCTGATAGCCTAAGTGAAGTGTTTGGGGTGGAGCCAGCTGCCATTCTAGTAGATCCTGGGAAGTCCTTCTCCTCCTCCTCCTTCCTTCTTTTTTATTAATTTTAGAGTGAGAGAGGAAGGTGAAGCAGGAAAGAGACAGAGAGATAGGAGAAAGACATCTATTTGTTGTTCCACTTATTTGTGCATTCATAGGTTGATTTTTCTGTGTGCCCTGACCAGGGATCCCCACAACCTTGGTGTATTGGGACAATGCTCTAACCAAGTGAGCTACCCAGCCAGGGCCTGGGAAGTCCTTTTTGATGTTTAATCTCATTCTCTCCATCTGCAGTTACAGAGTGTTTAATAGGAGGGTGGGTTGCCAGGTGGGTTTTTGTTTATTTGTTTGCCGTGCCAAGGGTAGTGACAATAGCAGGGTTATGTCTGCATGGGATGTGGGCACTGAAACCCCTAATACCTCACTATGACTCAATTTGCCATCCTGGGATTTCAGGCTATAATTGAATGCTTTCCTATAGAAGCAATTTGTGGCAAATCAGTGAGGAAAAAGAGGGCTAGGGCAGGGGTTTGCTTTTGAGTCAAGGGCTTGTGGAGACAGCAGCAGCGGGTGGGCAGAAGGTGAGCTGTCTTCTTCATGTATTTTTCATGTCCTTTTACTGCTACCCCCTCCATGGCCTCTGGTCCTAGGATGAAGTGGGAGGAAGGGATGGGTAGAGGCACAGGTTGGTACAGTGCTCAGTGACCCAGCACGGGGAGGGCCTTGGCAAGGAATTTTCAGTGTATTTCTCAATCTCTGTCTCTGAGACACGCACACACACGTCACTGCAGACACCTTCAGGAGATGAGCCCAGAAAAATCACCCAGGGGCAGGGCAGGGCAGGGCAGGGCGGTCCCAGATGGGGCTGTGTGGAACCAGCGTTGTTACCGCAGACGCCCTGCACTTGTCCTAGAACTCCAAGTTGAGCCCTGTGAAGTCTTCTTCCCAACTCCCCCATCCTGTGCCTGGGAGCGGCACAGGCTAGAGAGGGTTAAATCTGGTTGGCAGGGACACCCCCTCCCTCCTGCCAGAGAAGAAGAGGGAGGGGTGGTTAGCAGCTTGCTCTAGTTGGCCTCTCTCCCAGAATTCTTTGGAAAAGAACTCCCCTTTGACCCCCAGTACAAACTGAGCCCAGCCATCAGCCTCCCAGTCCTGCCTGCCTTTGGGAGCTTCACCCAGCACCCTCCTACTGAACTGCTAGGCCTGATTCTCTCACCCCAGGCCCTCCCAGCCAGTTCTGGTCCTGAGGACTTGGCATGTTCAGGGGATAAGGGGTGTAGCCAAGGAGACTGCATAGCGACACAGGACCCATAGAATGGTCAGGGACCATTCTTTTCCCTGACATAGGATAACCCTGGGAGTGGCTGGTGCTGGAAGCTGGGGTCCTCAGGCCTACCCATCCATGCCTCCCCTCAGGTCCTCTGACCAGGTCATGGGAGTTGTCTGTCTGCTCCATCTCTCTCCCTGTGGGGCTGAACTCTGAGGGAACACTAAGGCATCTTCTTGAGCCTTTTCCCCCCCCTGCTTCCAGGATAGGGGAGATGTAGTATGATGGGGGAACTTATTGGTCCTGGCTGCCAGCCAATCCATAGAAGTCCTGGAGTGGGCAGGGTGTCTCCGTAGCTCGGAGACTTCCAGGAGCTGCAGGCCACGGGTACGTGTGTGCGTGTTTATGTGGTGTGTGTATTGGGATGGGGCTGGGGTTATGGGAGAAGAAGGGACATAGACTGCTGGCCTGGGGCTTGTAGCTGTGACCTTCTCTGTACAGGGAGCCCCAATTCCATACCACACCATTGAGCCTGAGCCAGGACCCACATTATCCCTGAAGGGGGAGGTCCTCTCCTGGTGTGTGCCTGTTTTGCCCTGCAGCCTCCTTGCTGATCTTTGTCTGTCATGGTCTCCTGCTTGGCTTTTTGTCTTGGGTGCCTTTCTCCTGGCTTTCTGTACCCACTTCTTTCATTCTCTTTCCCCAGAAGAAGTGGGGCTAACAGCCTGGCAACCTGGACCGCAACCTGGTAGGGAGTGGGGGCTAGGCCAGGGCAGGAAGGGTGAAAGCAGCCACTCCAGGGAGAAAGTCCCAGCCCTCTTGTTCACTGGATCCTTTCTCCAGGTGGGAGGTGGGGGGTCCAGCCCAATCACCACTGGAGGGCAAGGTTGAATTTCCTGGTCATCCCAAGCCCTTCTCTGCCTTGTTGCTGGCTTCGACCTCAGCTGGCTGTTCAAAGCCAGGGTGGCTACCCAGCCACTGTACTGTGGTTTCTGCCTTGGCCCCTAGAGACACAAGGCTCTCTCCCTACTGCCACCCTGCTCTTTCCCTCCCTGCCTCCCTTCCCTCCTCCCTTACTTAGCAACAATTCCCTGAAATCACAACAAACATGCCTATAGGCTCATGGTCTGACTAGGGAAAGCTGGAGAAAGCTGTGGACCAGGAGGAGACACTTCTAGACTGTCCTCAGGAGGGAGGGGCTTGTAAGCCCTCCGCACCCCATACTGGAGCACACTACTCTTCAGGGACTGGGAGGAAGTGGTCCCTGCTTCCAATTCAGGCAATGAGAAAAGTGGGGAGCAGTGATAGGTGTGGCTGAGCAGGTTTGGGGGTAGGGCTTGGACTCCACCCACTTGACCTTTGACCCTCACCTGCCCAGTGGGAGGGGCAGCAGACCTCTTTCCTGACTTTGGGCCTCTCTCAGCTGGGGTCCTGTGCCATTGTCATGGTAACTTGCCATGCTCCCTCCCCTCATACTTAGGGATCAAGATCATAATGGATTGAGGGTAGGTGGGCTGGGGCAGCCTAAGAACTTCGCTCTTAGAACACCTGCTAGGCTGGGCACCTGTTTTGAGGGAGTGTGATGTCCTCTCTTTGAACTCTTCCCTGGGCAGGAGGAACTGTGGCCTCTAGCTAGGACCTGGTTCACATCAGGCATGGAGGGACTGGAATGAGTGAGTGAGACACCCATTCTTTCATCATAGCACAGAGAGCCGATACCAGGGTGAATTTGTATTGTGAAATGGTTAAGAACCCAATTGCTAGAGTGTCTGGGTTCAAATCCTGACTCTTCTAATTCTGGATGGTATACCCTAAGCAAGTTAACCTAACTTTTCCATGCCTTCTCTGTAGGTGGGGTCAGGGCACATACAAGAAGAAGCACCCAATGAATGCATAAATCAGTGGAACAGACAACTACAAATTGACATCTCTCTTTCTCCCTTTCCCTCCCTCTAAAATAAAAAAAAATAAGTAAAAGTACTTTTGCATGGAGTCATTCTGAGGATTAAATTAGATAATGGATGTGAAGCATTCAGGACAGCATGATGTTTCAGAGTAAATGCTCAATAAATGTTAGAGATAATCCTCATTATTAGTCATAGCTCTTCACAAGAACTCTTGACCCTCCCAAGAGCTTTAGCAGGGGAAGAAGTGAGGCAGGTGGGGGTCAGGAAGAGACAGCCTTGCCAACACTTTAGACTGCTAGATTCTAATACACTTCCAGACCCACCTCCTTGCTGCCTCAGTTTCCCCATTGTTGGTGCTGGCTGACATTTAAAAATATTTAAAATTTTTTTTATTTATTGATTTTAGAGAGAGAGACACATGAAGGGAGAAAGAGAGAGACTGACTTTGTTGTTCTACTTATTTATGCATTCATTGACTGCTGCTTATATGTTCCCTGACCAGGGATCCAACCCACAGTCTTGGGGTATCAGGATAATGCTCTAAGTAACTATGCTAGCCAGCTAGGACTGGTGCTGGCTGACAAATTGACCACAAGTTTGCCAAATAGCCATGGGCCTGGAGAGGGGTCTAGGGGATTTAGGACATGTCTTTCTTCCTGTCTCCCAGCACTTCTCAGGGCTGAGCCCTCCCTCCCTCAAGCTGTTAGCTCAGATCAGCTTCAGCACCCCTCCAACCATCCTGTCCCTTGCCCAGGCTGAACAAGACATTCTGTCTTTAAACAACTTAAATGGCTACTTCCTCTCTTTCCTGGTTAAGGGGTCAGGGACCTTCCTCTTAGGCCTGCCTCAGGGCCCCAGGTTCCCTGGATTGCCTGTGACCCACCTGGGCATTTCCCTTGGGTGTGGCGAGGCAGTGCTCAGAACTGTGACATGTGGAGGAGACCAGACGGGCATGCCTGACACCTGCTGCACACAGACAGGCAGGTAGGAGGCATCCTGAAGTCCAGGGGAGGAGTTCTGTTCCAATGGGAACAGATGGCTGGATGGTTCCATTCAGTGGGTCCTGCAGTGGGTCCCCAGGGGAGGAGTGGGGTTATATCAGCATCTGTGGTATCCAGAGAACACCCCCAGAATCCTTTCCTGGGCTGATGGTTGAGTGTGGGCAGTCTGGAAAAAGTCTGCTTCAGCCCTATGTGCCCTGGAGCAGGGGACAGTACTGAGCGATGTTGGGTGAACAGGGCTCCTGAAGGCCCAGGGATGGGAATGGGCTGGTGGAAAGGCTGAGGCTTGGGAACTTCTGGGTAAGGAGCCCAGGAGTGGGCAGTAAGGATGGTGCCTACAACGAGGGGAGCTCTGTAGACAGATGGTTTGGATCTTCTGGGAAGTGAGTGTCCAAATCCCTGGAGAAAGTTGATCAAAATGTGGCAGAAGTGCCTGGGGCACCCAGGCTCCAGGGTTTGAGGCCTGGGCGTGGTTAGTAGGTATCTTCTCCAGCCTTATACCAAGGGGGTGGCCTGGGACACCTGTTTCTACTCACTATCTCCTTCTGGGACCAGAGGGGGTACCTCCCTTCCATGGGCCCAAGGATGAGGGCTCAGAGTTGGCCTGAGCCATGTCTCACTGTGGAGCTAACCATGGTGTTGCCTATGCCCAGCCTCTGGAACTTATTCCTTGGGCAGGCTGGGGCTATTTTTGGGATCAGGCTGGGGCTTTGGGGCTGGTTTTAGATGTTCCAATGTGAACAGGAGAAAATGGGAACAGATGGCTGGATGGTTCCATTCAGTGGGTCCTGCAGGGAGCAGATTATTTTTAGGATCTTGTTAACCCTTTTGGGGGCTTGTGGAGCCATCCTGAGAGGGATAGCCCTCTCCAGCTGAGAAAAGAACAGGTCTTCTCCTTGGACCCCTAATTATCAGAACTGGGTGTCCCAGTTGTTCTTTCCCTCTCAGGCCCTCCATTGTTTAGGTCCATGGCAAGAAAGTAGGCTCCAGCTTTTTCCCAGCCCAAACCCTGCAGAGACTGCCAAGGGGTCAAGGCTGGGAGAGGGGTGCCTAGTGTAGGGGATACAGACACTGTTGAAGGGAACCCCCACTTTGCTTGCCTCCTGGGGTTTTGAGACACAGACCTGAAGCTAAGAGAGTGGACAACTGCTCTCCGTGTTCACACTCTGGGTCTGAGTGTTTGTCAGTAAATCCAGGGATGGCCAGGGGAGTGCTAGCCAAGGGAACTGGTCTCTGTGAGAAGTGTAGAGGAAAAGGCAAGTCTTTGTACTCCATACCACAAATATGATGCCCACGAGCCCTTGAATACTTCAAGAACAAATATCTGGACAATGCCCACCTTTACCAAATGCCCACATATTTGGATGCCATTGAATGAGTAAACAAGGGGACATCATGGCCAGAGGTGGTTTGTTGAAGGGCTGAATGTGTGTGTCATAGGCATTCTGTTAGTCTTACTCATAGTATTTACTTTATGAACTTATCCTCATTTTGCAGAAGAGGAAACTGGGGCTCAAAGGACCAAAGAGGTGGAGAAAGTGCTGTAGCTCAGAAGGGGTGGGATGTGACAGGCACCCTGTCTGCCTGATTGTAAGCCCTGTTCTCATTCCACTGCATTACTCGCACTGCCTGCCAGGGTTCCAACCCCTGGACACCTGGCACTGGACCCCCTCAGGAAGCAGGTTTATGGAATGAGTGTGGGAAATGAGGCCTGGGAGCAGGGGACCCTGCCTGTCACTGCTCTCACAATTCCCTAAGGATTAGGGCCTAAGCTCTTCTTGCCTGACAGTGCCAGGACTGACACCAGCAACCCCGTTTGGCCTTCCTGTCTTCCCTGCAGGAGGATCGAAGGCATACATCCTGTCTTGTCAGCCCCCACCCCCACCCTGTCCTGGCCCACATGCCCCTGCTTCCTGTAGGGTCACAGCAGTCTGGATGTCAACGTAGACAGAGCTTGAGGGCCCTCCAGGTGCTGCTGGTGCCAAGAGTTTGGACCAGGCAGGCAAGGTGAGGGGGTTGGGAGGATGTCTCTGCCACTGTTAGTACCTGGGGGAGAGAGCAAAGTAGCGGCAGGCAGTCTTGGGTGAGGTCCCGCCTGTGGTATAGGTTGGCTGTGCCAGCAGTCTGCCTACACTCCACTCCTCCCACAATGGCCTCATTGTTCCCGCCGCCAGGCAGTTTGAAGGAGGTGGTGCCTAGGCCACCCCTAACCCCCACCCCCTAAACAGGGGCCAGATTAACCCTTTGGAGGCCAGAGACTAGGTGAGGGCCCACGGGTTGCTTCCACGCTCATTCTTCTCTTCTCGGAATACATGCTTGGGAAGTCACACTGTACCCTCCTGTACCCACCAACAGGGCACCTCCAGAGATTGGGATCTCCTACAGGGTAGGGAGTAGCACCTAGGCCCTCTCCCAGTTTCACCTTGGTGCATGTGCCAGGGGGCAGGAAGTGCCAGTGGGGTGGCAGGCACAGACCAGATATATTTGGGCTGGTGGGGCTCATTCCAGCCACCCCTGCCTGCCCTACTGGCTCCTAAGCTCCTTTCCTTCCTGTGAAACTAGAGCTGGGTTGGGCCTAGCTCAGGATTTCGGTGGATTTAAAGAGACAGTACCATCCTTGCCAGCTTGGCTTCCTCTCCCCTTTCCCAGGTAGGGTCTGGGGCAGAGAGAGGACTGAATTGCTTCTTGCTCTTCCCTTGCCCTGGGCTAACCCTTTGCCCTTGCTCTTGCCCCTGTTGGGGTACCAGGCTTTTGGCATGCTTCTCTCCCAGAGCTTTGGGAGGGTGGGGTGGGTGGGGGTGGGCTGTGGTTTCCTGTGCCGGCTGTTTGTGCCTGGCCTAGAGTGCCCGCTGCCTGCCTGGGCTTCCTGCCCTGTCTTGGTTCATTGTGCACCTCCTTCTGCCTCTCCCTGCTGGGGAAGCCAGCAGTCATGGATTGGGCTGCAGACTTTGGGGGCACCTCACTGCCTGGGCATGACTTTCCCCAGGCCTGGCCACACTGGCACTGGTTGAAGGAGCTAAGTGAGGTGACCTCAGGCTTGTCTAGGCAATGCTACTTGTCTCTGCAGCCTCTGGAAGGTACAGGAAGGTACAGTGGGCATCAGAGAGGCCTGAATCCCCTGTAGAAACACCCTGTTCAAAGACCCCAGACTGGAAAGGTGTGGGAAAAGGAGTTTCATGTCCTTGCAGTGCTGGGTTTGCCTGACATTACCCTGGAGCTGCAGGTGGGGTCAGGCTGGAAAGTCCCAGACAAAAACGGTTGATCTGCATGGTCTCTTTTGGCAGGAGATGGGGGAAGTGGGGAGAACTGCTAGGAACCCAGACAAGGGGAAGCCCCCGACTCCCCAACCCTGGAAGTTCCCACATAGAGGGTTCCAGAGCAATATGTTGGTTCTTGAGCAAATTTCCTGCTGGGCTATGAATCCTTGACCTCCCCACGCAGCTGAGTCACCACCTCAGGAAGAGGAAGTGACTTGGTGGCAGGGGACTTCTAGGGACCAAGGGAGTCCTGATGCCCCAGAGAAAGGGGACTTAGGACTGTGTTGTCTTGGGGCTGCATCTCCTTGAGTCAGAGGCCAGGGATCCCATCCCTGTGGCTCCCAGCAGGGCCCTGTTCTTTCAGCCATCATAGGGGTCCTAGTAATCTATTTCCCCTCTAGAGGTGTCTGCCCACTGAATGGGGAAGCATGGACCCTCCAAGCAGTTTTCTCACTGACTCCTTTTGAGCTAAGCAATGAGAATCGTGGGCCAGCTAGAGAACCAAACAGAGGCTCCCAGGGTGGGGGCAGCTGAAAATAGGCAGGTTGCCACTGGTGTGTGATTGCCCTCTGGCCCCTAGACGTGTGGCAGTTCTGTGTTACTCAACAGGAGGAGCTAGAGGCTCTGGGTGCCCGTGGAAGCTTTCCTGGTCTCCCACCTCCAGCCTGGGTGAGGCCCTGCTCCTGCCCGCTACCATCCCATGTTACACAAGGAGGGTAAAATATCTCAAACTCTTTGTGTTATCCACCTCCTGGGCCCCGTTCTGATGGGTATGCTCCTGGCTTTTCACTTAGGAGACTGGCACCAGCTCCCTGTTTGTGAGCACTTGTCTCCACTCCCCACCCTAGGCTCTAAGAGGGAGCCGTAGCAGTGTGTTCTGAGTCCAATCCCTTTCCCTTTTACCCATCTCAGGGGCTTCTGACTTGGGGCTGGGAAGTCCCCTCCACTCACTGTTTATTTTAAAACTGCACCCACCAGGAGCCAGCCCTCCTGCCTATTATCCTTGAGGCATTCTAGATCTCTTCTGGGTCTGTGTGTAAAGAGGAGGGTCTCCGGGGCACTCCCGAGGGATATAGGTGGGGCAGGGTTGTGAGATGGGAAAGTCGTGACTCACCTCCTCTTGACTCTGCTAGCCCTATGGCTAGGTGGGAGCTAGGCGGTGGTGTTCCGGAGGAGAGGGCGATCCTGGGATTCTTCTGGGGCAGAGCCTTGGCCTACTTGGGACACTGGAGGAGACTAATTTTCTAACAGCCCCTTCCCAAATTATTACAGGTCCCAATATTTAAAGCTGTAAACATAGGAGTTAGTGGTGGCCCTTGCCCTGACCGCCCCTCCCCCCAGCCCCTACCAGGGCTGGGCCCAGTGGCTGGCATGTAGGAAGCCCACCTATCTGATGCAGGCTCAGATGAGCAGATATGACACACCGTGGAGGCACTGCAGTGTCAGGGAAACACCATGGAAACAGGGTCTTGGTGCTGCCACTTATTGGTCACTTCCTTTTCCTAGACCTCAGTTTCCTTACAGTGAAATGGGCATAATAAAACTACCTCCTCCCACTGGGTGGTAAGTAGTGAGGATCGGTGACAGTGGGAGCCTGAGACCCTTGTTAGCCACAGGCCTGCGCCTCAGCCCAGTGAGGACTCCATCCCTTTCCTGCCTGTGATCTGACATGAGGTGATGAAAGAGAGGGGGGCTGGCAGCTGGCTGCTTCCCAGCCAGGTCCTGGACTTTGAAACTTTCCCCTGAGGCACCTCCCTTCCCAGAGACAGATCTGGAACCTAGAACGCCCATGCGCCCTGGGGTTAAATTAGGGTTAGACTCTCACAGGACCACAAGTTGGCCCCCTCACCCCAAGGTCCCAGCCCAGTCTCCAGCCGCTGGGCAAGGAGCAGCCAGCTGTGCAGTGGTGTCTGGCAGGACCTGTCACCTGTACAAAGCTTGAGTCCCAAGGCTTCTCCCCTCCCCTCCCCCACCCTGTACCAGAATTGGTTGGGGTGGGGGGCGGGGCAGGGGCGGTAGGGTGAGCGGTCTGTTTGTGTAAGTCTGTTTGTTGTTGATGTATCTATGGCCCTGTGTGTGTTTTTCTCTGTGACTACCAGGCCCAATTTTCTATGGCTCTCTTGTGGCCGGACTGGGTCTTTTCATCTGTTCGATGAGTAGGCGAGAGCACTCAATCTCTGCCCTTGGGCAGCCTCAGTGTCCGCAGGCTGCTGGCTGTTGCAGGGGCTCCTCCTTGGGCCGGCGCCTCCAGCGTCCTCCTGCATACCTCTCTGTGATGGGGTTGGCGTGGGTGCGCCTGTAGCTTCCTGGGCTCTGTGCGTGTCTTTGTCTCCCGGTCCACGTGTGAGCAGTGAGTGTGTGTGAGTCAGAGTTCGGGTGCTGGTGGCTCTCTGAGCCGTGCCTGGCGGCACCGCGCGCTAAGCCGAACCTGGGCCCTGCTGCGGTGCACTGGCCTTCGTGGCCCTGGGCCGTGTGTCTGCCCCTGCGTCTTGTGAGGGGCCCCGAGGGGCGCTGCAGTTCTGTCCGCCTCCTGCTCCATCGCCTGTTGGCTCGCTGACTCTCTCACTCTCTGCATTTCTGATCCAGCTCTGCAGAAGGGGGTGGGGTGGGGTGCATGGGCGGGGGTGGGGGTGGGGGGGGAGGGGAGGCTCCTGCATTCTTGCGGTTGGGGAGGAATCTGAGCCAGAGTTACTGGTCTCCAGAAGAGCCCAGCTGCAGCCCCGGGGCCCCGCCAGGCCTCTCGCTGCTGCCGGCTGGGGCCTGCTGGAATGGGCAGGGGCTAGGCCCTGAGCTGGGGGCGGAGCGCAGGCCCCCATCCCAGAGGCAGGGCACTGTGCTGGCGTTGGGTGGGGTGCGTGAGGGGTTCCCCACCCAGGGTGAGGGCATGCCCTGAAAGAGAGTCCCCCAGGGTGTCAGAAAAGACCTCAGGGCCTCCACACGTGGGTACTGTTGCAACCTATCTTGTTAGTGGATTCTGCTTCTGCACACGGGGGCCTTGCTAGAGACTACAAGCTCCCTGTGGGTCAAGTGTGGGAGGGATGGGATAGGACTGGCCTTAGGGTTGAGACCCCACCTACTAGTCGTTTCTTTCCTTCCCAACCCTAACCTATCCAGTTCCCTAGTCTCAGGGCTGTTGGGTCCTCCCTCGTCCCCTCCCCTTCTTACACCCCCTCCCCAAGTCACAAGTTTTCTCTTTGGGGCTTGTTGCTGCAGTCCCTGCTCCAGTACCGAGTACCTGGCTGGGCCCTGGGCACGCACAGGGGCCGTAGCCCCACTGTGTGTGGGAGCCATGAGGATCCTGGCTAACAAGACAAGGTGTGTGGGTGTCATGGAGGGTGGGATGTGTGTGTGGAGTGCGGGGAAGGGAAGGGCCAAGAAGTGCCCAGGCTGACCTGTGCTGGCTTAAAGAGTAAGCCTCCCTGGGCACCTAGCTTCCAGGCTCACGGGGGTCAGGATGGGAAGGCCTGCCCTGAGGCAGGAGCCTACAGCCTTAGTGCTTGGGCCCAGGGGACAGAGGAGAATGGCAACCAGCTATGCCTGCTGTTTAGTCCCTTCCAACCTGTTCTCTTAAAAACAGTTTGAGTAGAACCCCCAGCCCCCACCCCACTGTTGGGTCCAATGGCGCCCTCTGGCCTCAGTCTAGCTGGGAGGAAGGGGCAGTGCCTGCCTTCTTCCCCTTCCCCAGGAGAAGCCTGCAGACAGGGCCAGGCGGCAGCAGCAGGACAGCAGAGCTGAAATAAATCTGAGCTGGTGTGGAATGAAGGGGGATAAATATCCTCTCCCAGTGATGTGATCTTTCCAGCGGCTATTAATAGGTCTCCGGGGAAGGGGAGGTGGTGGGGGGAGCCAGCTGGATCTTAAAGGGGCCACAACTTAGGCTGCCGGAATCCTTGGCTTTAAGCTGCACTCCAGTCTGCCCCCCACACCACTCCTCTTCCCCTTTCTTCCTGCTCCTGCCTGCCAGGCCTGCCTCCAACTCTCTTCGGGCTTTCCCCTTCCTGCTCTGGGGAGCTGTCTGGACCAGTGGGTACCACTCTTGTGCTTTTCCCCACTTCCCCAGGGGAATGGGACTGAGCCATGAACAGTGACCCTCAGGTCCTATGCCCCTTTCTGCTAGTGTTGGGACACATGGAAGTTGAGGTTTGGGACCTTGGAAGGAATCTGAAGACAGCAAACCCTAGAAGAGAGGATGCTTGACTGTTGGTCAGGTGCTAGTGTGTGTGGGGTAGTGGTGCCATGGGGCCTTGCAGCCTGACGGATGCCAGGGGTATGGGTGGATTCTGCTAGAAAGGCTCTGGTTTTCATTTGAATTGTGGGGGCTTGAGGGTGGAGGGGGTTGCCCCATTTTCATCCTCCAAGGTGAATGGCATCAACCCTTGTCTGAGGAGCAATGGAAGGAGGTAGGGAATAAGCTGGTAGTCTTAAGATGCCACTCAGACCTACCATTAGGAGAGGCAAGATGGGGCAATTAAAATCCAGGCATGCTAAGCCCCTTTCAAGATGAACTTTTCATGTCTCTCTCACCTTCTCCCAGGTTACCCCACCCCAGGAGGAGAGAAGCTCCAGGGAGCCCGCCATTGTCCCCCCGCGGCCACTGCCCCCCTGCCCCATCCAAGCCAATGCACTCAGAAAATAAGTTGACCAATCATGGCAAGACAGGGAATGGTGGGGCCCAATCCCAGCACCAGAATGTGAATCAAGGACCCACCTGCAACCTGGGTTCAAAGGGTGTGGGGGTGGGAAACCATGGGGCCAAGGCCAACCAGATTTCACCTGGCAACTCAAGTCTGAAGAATACCCAGGCAGGGGTGCCCCCTTTCAGCTCGCTCAAGGGCAAAGTGAAGAGGGAACGGAGTGTGTCTGTGGACTCTGGAGAGCAGCGAGAGACTGGGACTCCATCCCTGGATTCAGAGGCCAAAGGTACCCCATTTCCTGATCCCCAAGAATCCAGCATGTTCTACAGTTCAAGGCCCAGACCTGCAGGGAGACCATCTTACTATCCCCCTTGCCTAATCCTCATCCCCTGCTTCCCTTAGGTGCCACCCATGATGGGGCCACACAGAGTGATGGGGTTTCTGGTCAGTCTCCTTCCTTCCTCTCTTGCTTTCCCACCAGAACCCTCATAGGGAAGAGGGAGCTGCTGAACAGCCACTGGCCTGAAAGAGTAGCAGCGGCTTCTTCCTTCCCTCCCCCCAGCCCTAATTAGAACCAGTTGTGCTTTGTGCTAGGTGGGGGAGGGGAGGCAGGCAGTGGGGCTGTAAAGAGAAATCAGAAACAAATGGTGGTGTGGTGGGGGCTAAGAGATGGCTAAGTACCCACCATAGCCTGGGCATTGCCCTGGGATATCTGGGAGAATGGGTCTGGGTGTGAGAGGTCAGGGCCTTTGGGTACTCACTATGACCCCTGCCTGTCTCTGTCCTGTCTGGGCAGAGGTGGCGCCCCGGAGCAAGCGGCGTTGTGTGCTGGAGCGGAAGCAGCCATACAGCGGGGACGAATGGTGCTCCGGACCAGACAGTGAGGAGGACGACAAGCCCATTGGGGCCACCCACAGTGAGTGTCCATCATGCCATGGTGCTGTGGCCCATGGTGCCCATGGGGGATGGCTGCCCTAAGGAAGCCTTCCTTGCTTCACCTAGGGCACAGGTAGCAAACACAAGGCCTGTGGGCCAAATCTGGCCCCCCACCTTGTTTTATCTGGCCCAGCACCTTGTTTCTACCCTGTGGCAGCACGGAGCTCCTTGACCCCATTTAAGGAGTAGTTACATTTACACAGTCCTAAAGTACATTTGGCACTTTGAAGGCAACTGTGAGGCTGATGTGGCCCCCAGTGAAAATGAGTTTGACACCCCTGACATAGGGCTTTAGAGCCAGTGTCTGGAGCCTACACTTCTTCTCTCTAATCCCACCTTTCAGACGCTGTTGTTCCCTGCACTGTGACAGTTCTGTGCCTGCTTTCCAGGTGCTCAGTGGCTCCCTCTTCCTAAGAACCTAAGAGGGGTGGGGTGAACCTCAGGTGGTTTTGCCGCTTTACCTACTTCCATGAATTCGTGGCCTATGTTGCCACCTACTGGTGAGTGGAGGGAATGCTGCAAGAGTCCAGTATCACTTGTAGTGAGACTATTGGCTCTGTTTTGCAAAGCCTTGCTAAGCCTGGGTGTGAGAGCTGGCACTGGCTGTCTCTGGCGCACTTCCCTAACCTCTAATTGACTCCTGGCAAGTGCCCAGAGAACACTGCCAGGACAACACTGTAGGCATGGGTGAATGCCCACTCCTCTCATTCTCTCAGTGGTCAGCATGTATATGGGCCTTGCACAAGTGAAGAGGGGAGAGCCAGACATAACCCTGTCCTTGGGACACCCGTACAAATTTATTTGGTGCTTTCCCTCAAGGCTTACATCTGTTTTGGGGGGGTAGGGTGAAATAGGTTAATGCATAAGAAACTAGCCAGAGAATGTTATATTGTGATTTTGTTGAAGGCAGTGACTTAAAAGAAGGAAGGGAAAAAAAGTTTGCTACCTTGCTACTTTGTGGTAGGTAATCAGTTCTTACAACAGCTCTGTGAGGTAGGTGTTACTATGATGCCTGTTACAGAGGAGGAAACATACTCAGCAGATGTTTGTGGAATGAGTGGACTGTGTCTGTGGGGTTGGTTCATAGATCAAGTACTGAATGAAGTCTCTGCAGCTGGCTGGGATTTTAAAGATCATCTGGTCCCAGGTCTCTCCCGAGGGACAGACTGCAGTTCATGAGCCCCTAGCTGAACCCTTCACTGATAGATGGGGGTGTGGTCACTGCCTCCAGGGACACCCCCTCCGCCTTCATTTTTATCACATTAGACTGCACCATTGCAGAAATGTTGAAGACACAGGGAAGTACAAAGAAAGTATTGCTAACATCCCATACTCAACGCCAAGGCAACCACTGTTACTATTTTAGTTTTACTGCTATTAGTCTCAAAAAGTTCTTTTAAAAAATTTTTTTATAAAGATTTTATTTATTTATTTTTAGAGGGAGGGGAAGGGAAGGAGAAAGAGAGGAAGGGAAGAAACATTAATGTGGGAAAGAAACATCTCAGTCACTTGCCTCTCAAATGCCCCCAACAGGGGACCAGTGACTTGCTCAATCCACTGAGCCACACCAGCCAGGGCTCCAAGAGTTCTTAATGGTGGTGCAGTGTAATGTGAATAGCACGGACTCTTTAATCAGACCACCTTGATTTATATCCTTGGTTTTCGCTAATTATTTGTATAAATTGGGGAAAGGGCCTCAGTTTCTTCACCTATAAAAATATTTACCTCATAGGGTTGGCATGAGGAGTAAATGAGCTGATACATGTAACACACTTAGAACAGTATTCATTTTTATTTTTGTTATTATTGTACTAGAACGTTCCTATTGAAATAAAGCCTGCCTCCCTTCCCATAACTTGTACCCAGGAGTCCTAGTTCCGTGTACTGACTATGTACCTTCTAACCCAGGGTAGCCTTCACACATTGAGGTTGGTTCTCAAATTCCTCCTACCCCAAACGTTTGGCTCTGTTCTTCTATATAAAATTGGAGACAGGGTCCAGAGCAGGGGCCCTATGAGTTAAGACTATCAGAGAAGGTTTATTCAAAGAGAGGAACTCAACATTGGGTTTGTGGGAAGGTGGCTGCTGTTCTGGCTCAAGGAGGCAACTTCAGGCGTTTTGCCTTGTGTGAATTGAGAGTGCTGTCCCTTCCCATCTGCAGGCCAGACATTTTGTCTTCTTCATCCTGGCATGGGATGGGTCCACCCACTAACCTAGACCCATTAATGACCAATTGTAGATTTTTCTCTAGGCTTGGACTTAGGGTCAAGTTTGTGACTGAGGGACAAACTCCTTCTGTTTTCCCAATAATTTTTTTAGTTTGTGACTTGACTTTGGAACTTGTTAGAAAAGTAGATTCTTTTGACCTGCCCCCTAGGCAGGGCAGGAGTTAGTGTTTCCATTTTATAGATGAAGGGATTGAGGCTTAGAGGAATGAAGCACCTTGTACATGAGGTTGCAGAGTCAGTGAGTGGTGGGGCTAGCATGAAAAACCATTAATCATTTGAATTATCAATTTGTGCAATCTCTTCTCCTTCTCCCCTCACCTGGTCAGTGTGCATGCACACCTGGCAGACTGCAGCATGAGGGGGCAGAGCAGGTCTAAGAGCAGGCTTTGCAGACTCTGTGGGGAATCACATTCATAAGTGTCCATTGCAAAGCCATTCACATGGGAACCTGTTCATAAGGGTCACACTTTCTGTCTCCTTTCACTCTACATGGTTGCCACGATTTCCATCCTGGTCAAAGATTGACCTAGTGCAAGTAAGAGTGGAAACCAGGCTAGTGAAAACATCAGATTGTGGCAGCAAATGACTCTGTGGGCACCAGCTGTAAAGCAGTGAGCCTCTGTCCCTGGGCACCTCTGGGGTGGGGTGATGGGGGTGCCAGCTGGTTCTCCTTTTTTAAATCTGGGCTGCTTACCCTCTTTCCTTCCCTTTCATGCAGATTGTAATGTAGCAGACCCAGCCATGGTGGCCCCACAGCTGGGTCCTGGCCAAGCCACCCAACTTCCCCTCAGTGAGAGCAGTGCACCAGGGCCCCCACATGGGCCTCCCGCAGGCCTTCGGCCTGATGCCCCTGGGGGTGGAGGTGTCCCTGGAAAGCCTCCCTCACAGTTTGTGTATGTCTTCACCACTCACCTGGCCAACACGTAAGTGCCTTGGGGTGAGCCAAGCTTGCTGTCTTTTTCTTTTTTAAGATTTTATTTATTTATTTATTTATTTATTTATTTATTTAGAGAGGGGGGAAGGGAAGAAGAAAGAGAGGGAGAGAAACATCAATGTGTGGTTGCCTCTTGTATGTCCCCTACTGGGGACCCAGCCTACAACCCAGGCATGTGCCCCAATCGGGAATCAAACCGGTCACCCCTTGGTTTGCAGGCTGTCGCTCAATCCACTGAGCTGCAATAGCCAGGGCCAAACTTGCTGTCTTTATCCAGCACCCCTGAGCTTGGGGTCCTGAGTGAGCACCCATAGGGGGCCAGGATTGGGTTGGGTTGGGTGAAGGTGAGGGCTCCTTCCTGCCTATCTGAGCTATGTGTGCCTGACTCCTGTGCAGGGCTGCCGAGGCAGTACTGCAGGGCCGGGCTGACTCCATCCTTGCCTACCACCAGCAGAATGTGCCCCGGGCCAAGCTTGACCAGGTGAGTATGGTGCCTGGTCCAGGCATGGTGCTTCTATTAGTAACTAGATTGGCTGATGTATCCCCTTACTGCCTCATGCTCTGCCTCTGCCCTCTTGCAGGCGTCCAAAGTGCTGCCCACCCCAGAACCGCTACCCTTGAGCACATCATCAGCAGGCACACCACAGTCCCAGGCACCTTCATTGCCACCACCACCACCTCCAGCCCCTGGCAGTGCACCCCCTGCTCTGCCTTCTGAGGGACCTCCTGAGGACAACAATCAGGACCTGACACCTAACTCAGTGGGAGCTACCAGCACGGGCGGTGGGACTGGGGGTACCCACCCTAATACCCCTACAACTGCTACCAACAACAATCCTCTGCCTCCTGGAGGAGACCCCAGCAGTGCCCCTGGCCCTGCCCTACTAGGGGAGGCTGCCCCCACAGGAAATGGGCAGCGGAGCCTGGTGGGCTCAGAGGGCCTGTCCAAGGAGCAGCTGGAGCATCGGGAGCGTTCCCTCCAGACACTTCGAGACATTGAGCGGCTGTTGCTCCGCAGCGGGGAGACTGAGCCTTTCCTCAAGGGGCCCCCGGGAGGAGCAGGTGAGGGGGGACCACCAGCACAAGCCCCTCTTGCCCCCCAGCAGCCACCCACGGCCCCTCCCAGTGGGCTGAAGAAGTATGAGGAGCCCTTGCAATCCATGATTTCTCAGACACAGAGCCTAGGGGGCTCCCCGTTGGAGCATGAAGTGCCTGGGCATCCCCCGGGCGGGGATATGGGGCAGCAGATGAACATGATGATGCAGAGGCTGGGCCAGGACAGCCTGACGCCAGAGCAGGTGGCCTGGCGCAAGCTGCAGGAAGAGTACTATGAGGAGAAGCGGCGGAAGGAGGAGCAGATTGGGCTGCATGGGGGCCGGCCTCTGCAAGACATGATGGGCATGGGGGCCATGATGGTGAGGGGGCCACCACCTCCCTACCACAGCAAGCCTGGGGATCAGTGGCCACCTGGAATGGGCACACAGCTACGGGGGCCCATGGATGTCCAAGATCCCATGCAGCTTCGGGGTGGACCTCCCTTCCCTGGCCCCCGTTTCCCAGGCAACCAGATGCAACGGGTGCCTGGGTTTGGGGGCATGCAGGGTATGCCCATGGAGGTGCCTATGAATGCTATGCAGAGGCCTGTGAGGCCAGGTATGGGCTGGACTGAAGACTTGCCCGCAATGGGGGCGCCCAGCAATTTTACCCAGAACCCTGTGCCCTACCCAGGTGGGCAGAGTGAAGCAGAACGATTCATGACCCCTCGGGTTCGTGAGGAGCTGCTGCGGCACCAGCTGCTGGAGAAGCGGTCACTGGGCATGCAGCGCCCTGTGGGCATGGCCAGTGGTGGTAGCATGGGGCAGGGAGTGGAGATGGAACGGATGATGCAGGCGCACAGGCAGATGGATCCAGCCATGTTCCCTGGGCAGATGGCTGGTGGTGAGGGACTGGCAGGCACTCCCATGGGCATGGAGTTTGGCGGAGGCCGGGGCCTTCTGAGCCCCACCATGGGCCAGTCTGGGCTGAGGGAGGTGGACCCACCCTTGGGGCCAGGCAACCTCAACATGAACATGAATGTGAACATGAACATGAACATGAACTTGAATGTACAGATGACCCCGCAGCAGCAGATGCTGATGTCACAGAAGATGCGAGGTCCTGGGGACATGATGGGGCCACAGGGCCTCAGTCCTGAGGATATGGCCCGAGTGCGGGCTCAGAACAGCAGTGGCATGGTAGGCGGCCCGCAGAAGATGCTGATGCCCTCGCAGTTTCCCAACCAGGGCCAGCAGGGGTTCTCTGGGGGCCAAGGACCCTACCAAGCCCTGCCACAGGACATGGGCAGTACCCAAGATATGTTCAGCCCTGACCAGAACTCAATGCCCATGGGCAATATGGGGACCACCCGGCTTAGCCACATGCCTCTGCCCCCTGCATCCAATCCTCCAGGGCCTGTGCATTCAGCTCCAAATCGGGGGCTGGGTAGACGGCCTTCGGACCTCACCATCAGTATTAATCAGATGGGCTCACCAGGCATGGGGCACCTGAAGTCACCCACACTTAGCCAGGTGCACTCACCCCTGGTCACCTCGCCCACTGCCAACCTGAAGTCACCCCAGACTCCCTCACAGATGGTGCCCTTGCCTTCTGCCAATCCACCAGGACCTCTCAAGTCACCCCAGGTCCTCAGCTCCTCTCTCAGTGTCCGTTCGCCCACTGGCTCTCCCAGCAGGCTCAAGTCTCCCTCCATGGCGGTGCCTTCTCCAGGCTGGGTTGCCTCACCCAAGACAGCCATGCCCAGTCCTGGGGTCCCTCAGAACAAGCAGCCGCCTCTCAACATGAACTCTTCTACCACCCTGAGCAACATGGAACAGGGTGAGTCAGCTCAGCTGAGCAAATGACCATTGAATGGTGGCACTGGGAGTCTCCCAGGTGCATGGCTCTGCTCGGGCAGATGTTGGCATTTGGGTCTGGGGCTCACACTTGGGATTTCATTGCTTGGGATCGTTGCAGAAACTGGGGAGGGGCAGGGTGGGGGGACTGCAGTGATAAGCACGCAGGGCTGTGTATTCAGTGGGATGTCTTAAGTCAAGGTGTGCCTGGAGGACTCGGGGAGATCTGGGAGCTGACCTCTCCCGAACAGCCAGATTAAGTTCCCCTGGCCAGTCACCCCCTGCTCTTTTTGTTTTCCTGCTTCTGTAGGTGCCCTCCCGCCTAGTGGTCCCCGGAGCAGCTCCTCAGCGCCTCCCGCCAACCCTCCCAGCGGCCTCATGAACCCCAGCCTACCATTTACTTCCTCCCCAGATTCTACACCTTCCCAGAACCCTCTGTCATTGATGATGTCCCAGATGTCCAAGTATGCCATGCCCAGCTCCACCCCTCTCTACCACAATGCCATCAAGACCATCGCCACCTCAGATGATGAGCTGCTGCCCGATCGGCCCTTGCTACCCCCACCGCCGCCACCGCAGGGCTCTGGGCCAGGTGCGAGGACAGGAAGGTGGCCACAGGGAGAGGAGTTGATATGGGTACTGAGGGTGGGGTGAGTGGGCATGGCCAGCAATCACTCCTGTGGTCATGCTGCCTTTTGTGTGCTTCCAGAGGGCCCTGGGAGTGGGAGTGTGATGTCCTGGGGCACAGTTCTCACTTGCATAGTCATTTAGTGGAACCAAGCCCAGAGCACTTGAGCAGTCTTTGTAGCATCCCTGCAGTGTACATGGCAAACTGGGCCAGAAACTGGGTCTCTTGGCTTCTAACCTAAATGCCTCAAGTCCCTTTCCTTGCAACTGGGGAAGGCCAATGGTGAAAGTCCTCATCCCTGGCACCGGCTGGGTGCACATAGTTCCTCACCCCGTTTTTTCTTTCCCCACAGGGATCAGCAATAACCAGTCCAACCAGATGCACCTGAACTCAGCTGCTGCCCAAAGCCCCATGGGCATGAACGTGCCAGGCCAGCAGCCCCTGTCCCATGAGCCCCCACCTACCATGTTGCCCTCCCCCACCCCTCTGGGTTCCAACATTCCACTGCACCCCAATGCTCAGGGGACAGGGGGACCATCTCAAAATTCAATGATGATGGCTCCAGGGGGTCCAGACTCCCTGAATGCCCCCTGCGGCCCTGTGCCCAGCTCCTCCCAGATGATGTCCTTCCCACCTCGGCTGCAGCAGCCCCATGGTGCCATGGCTCCTGGCGGGGGTGGAGGTGGGGGACCTGGCCTGCAGCAGCACTACCCTTCAGGCATGCCCCTGCCCACTGAAGACCTGCCCAATCAGCCACCTGGCCCCATGCCCCCTCAGCAGCACCTGATGGGCAAAGGCATGGCTGGGCGCATGGGCGAAGCATACCCACCGGGTGTGCTCCCTGGGGTGGCATCAGTGCTGAATGACCCTGAGCTGAGTGAGGTGATCCGGCCCACCCCAACGGGAATCCCTGAATTCGACTTGTCAAGGATCATCCCCTCTGAGAAGCCAAGCAGCACCCTCCAGTACTTCCCCAAGAGTGAAAACCAGCCCCCCAAGGCCCAGCCCCCCAACCTCCATCTCATGAACTTGCAGAACATGATGGCCGAGCAAACTCCCTCACGGGCCCCCAACCTTCCAGGCCAGCAGGGCGTCCAGCGGGGGCTCAACATGTCAATGTGCCACCCTGGACAGATGTCCTTGCTGGGCAGGACAGGTGTGCCCCCACAGCAAGGCATGGTGCCTCATGGCCTGCACCAGGGGGTCATGTCTCCTCCACAAGGCCTCATGACCCAGCAGAATTTCATGCTGATGAAGCAGCGGGGCATGGGCGCCGAGGTCTACAGCCAGCCTCCCCACATGCTCTCCCCACAGGGCTCCCTCATGGGCCCTCCGCCACAGCAGAACCTCATGGTATCCCACCCCTTGCGGCAGCGCAGTGTGTCTCTGGACAGCCAGATGGGCTACCTCCCTGCACCAGGCAGCATGGCCAACCTGCCCTTCTAGCACTCCATTATTGGGTCCGGAGCTGGGGCAAAATTGCAAATATGATAACCTGAAAATATTTTGTTCCCCTCCAGTGTTGGGATGATCTGGGGTCAAGGGGCGGGTTGGAAGGGGTGGGAGGGGCTTGTGTGGGGAATGGCATTTGTGGCAACCAGATGTGCCAGCAGCTTTTGGGAATGGCAGAGTGGGGTGGGGGGCTTTCAGTAGGGGTTTGTTCCATTTTGGCCATCAGAATGCCCCTCCCTTACTCCCAAGACCTATGGAACCTCTTCCCTATGTCTGCACTTGCCCTCATTCAGCTGTGTATGGAACGCTTTGGGGAGAGAGGAAGGGGAAATGAAATCTCCATTCTCTATCCCTTTCCTTTCTGCCACTATCTCTTCAGTGCTCCAGCTTCACTTTTCTCCTCGTGGTTTTTCTACTCCCACCTGGTTCTCCTGTCCTTCCTGTTGATGTAGCTGACCCCCTCTCCCACCCTCCCCGCAGGTGGCTGGCCAGGTGGGCAGATGCCAGCTGTAGCTGTAAATAGAGAGCTGCGCTTTTGTGCTGGTTTGTGCGTGTGTGCTGTATTTCTGTGTTTTGATAGAAATCACACAAAAAAGGGATAAAGGAAACCCCCCTTTTTTCAAATTATTGCCTGTTCCATTCTTCTGGACCCAGGGGCATGCAGTCTTAATACACCTGTGCACTGTTAGCAGCGTTTCTGGGTCCATAAAGGATAGATACCATTGTGGTCTCCCCAAATGGTGAAGTGACATACACCACCCTAAATGGTGGTCAGACCATCTAGGCTTTAACCTGGTGAGCCCCAGCAGGGCTGAGACCCCCAGGGCAGTGACTGATTTAGGAGAACGTGTGTGCATGCATTTGTGTTTGCCCCACACAGGTGACACGGGCCCCTGGCTTCCCAGTTGTGGATGTCTGGTGCCTCCTGCTGCTACATCTTAGCCAGAGCTTGAAGTCCTTGGTCCCCAGTCTGGGATGAAGGGAAGGAGTAAGGCAGAGGCTGTATGGCCCCCTTGAGTGGAGCCATGGAGGAAAGGCCTAAGGCCCAGAGGTCCCGAGCCTGCTGCAGTAGCCCTAGGCCAAGTAACCCTCAGGGCCCTGCTTCTTCCAGAGGCTGTCACCTACTATGGACAAAGGAGGAAGGAAAAAGCTTTGGCCCAGTCAGTCTCTCTCCCACCATCCTCCACCCACTGAGGATGGATTAGAGAAAGTTGGAATAGGGGAGCATCCTGTTGACTTTTCTCTGCCTGCCACCCACAGTCACTGGCAGAGCCCTCTGCCCAGGGCTCTGCCCCCCTGGGCACAGTCACTGCCTCCCTCTCAACCCCAGAAGAGCTCCCCACCCACCTCTGGCCAGAGCTGAAGCCATATAAGACTGGATGTTTTGTCCCCCAACCCCACCCCACTGCCTTTGCCCCAGGAGTAAAACACTTCTCTTTTTCTTACTTCCTTTCCTGCCTTGTAAGGTGGCACGGCAGTTCCCTCCCTGGCTGAGGCCTCCAGGGCCGGGGTCATTTTTAGAGAAGGTGTCTTCTGCCAGGGCCCCATGCTCAGCCTTCCTGACCTGCAGGGCCCCGTCTCACATTGGCAGCTGTGATACAAAGGGAATTTGCCCCCACTTCTCCCAGTCTGGTGCTGTCCTCAGTCCACTGTCAGCCAGGTCAAGCGCTTCCTCCCTGGCTGGCTTCAGGCTTTGGCCACCCCCAGCACTTCCCAGGGCCTGGGAGCCAGGCCTCTGTATCCAGGAGCCGCCTGCCCTCCATCCAGCCAGGTGCTTTGTCTGCCCTGTCTCAACCTAGGCCTGTGCCCGTGAGCCCCCCACTTCTGACCCCAAATTCTCCAAACTGACTCTTAAGTGTTTCCTGCCCAGATGAGAGGGGTCAGACTGCAAAGGGCCCAATGCTGTCCTCATTCTCCTCTCCCACCTGTACCATCAGAGTAGCTTTTCAAGGTAAACTCCACAGGCCAGCCTACTTCCCTCCATCCATGGCCATAACCCCAGCCATTTTGTACCATTATATAAATATAAATATATATACATATATATATATAAATATAAATATATAAATACAATATGTGAAGACATCTTCTTGGTTTTTATTTTTAGGCTTGTTCTGGAGGTCTCTGTGCTGCCTGTACTGTATTGACCTGTTTTATAGGTGCCTTTTTATTAAAAAGAGAAAATTAAAAATCTAATCTCTTGCTTTTTTGCTTCCGTGTCTGGCTCCTCTAGTGTCCAGCTTGCTGTTGGATGCTGGGAGGAAAAAGGAAGACCCCAGAGCTTCCCCAGTGTTCAGTGGTGAAAGCACACTTCCTGGGTCATATCCCTGACTTCCTTTGTGGGGTCCTCCTAGGGAACTTGGCTGATTGGTTTGAGTGGGAGTAGACAACTCAGATGTGCCCTCAGTAAGATACTTGCTGTCTGACTCCAGCTAGACCAAAGGCTGGGGTGGAACAGGGAGAGCAGGTGGGTAGGTTGGGTGAGCATGTGTAGAGCAATTTCCCCTGTTCCATCTGAGTAGTGTCCTCTTGAGGCCAGGGCCCCGCTTCCTGGGGTCTAGGGACTTCCCTGCCCAGACCTGCTTCTCACACTGTGTAGCTGAAGGGGATGCCACAGGTGGCTCTTGTTGAGGCCCAGAGAGCCTGTGTCCTGGGCTTGGCCTCCACTGTATGAGTTGACTCCTAGAGGCCTTTTTGCTCTGTCTTTCTTCTCAGGGATGTACATACATGTTCTGACCTTTAGCTAAGAGCTCTCTCTGCTGTGGTTGGGACCCTTCTGCTGCTTGAGGAGGTTCTCCTGGCTATGTGACTCACTGGGAGGAGGTAGGCAGGGACTACTCTGCCTTCTCCATCAGTGCCCAGAGCCCTGCTCTGGGAGCTCTCCACCCTGGGCAGAGGAGATAGCTAGTTTTGGTTTATAATTTTTCCTTCTTGGGACTGGGGAAGGAGAATCTTGTTTATTTTTTCCTCTGGTTGTGCTCCTTTATATGGCTCAGCTTCAATTCTTCTCCAGGACACTGGCTGGTCTCTGAGTGTGTGTGGAATCTTCCCTCAGTCTATAGAACCACCCAGAGCCCAGTGACATGGAGCTGGTCCAGTACCGTTTTGGTTAGAGCTGGGAACAGCTACCGATCTGAGTCGGTCAGAGCTTCCTGCTTGGTCAGTATGCTGCAGGTCTGATGGCCTGGCAGATATGTTTGTTAGAGACTGAGACATGTTAGGGCCACATTCTGTTGCCAGCTGGCCTTTTCTCAGCCTTAACCTCCATCCATCCCTTGGTATTCAGCTTTTAGCCTCTTCGGGCAGATGGGGTGGGAGGAAAGCTGGACAGATGATTGAGTTCCGGGAGGTTAGTGACTTCCCATTTCTAAGGCAGAAGTAAATTTGTTTCTCGAACTTTGGGTGGTTAAGATGAGAGAAGGCATACAGGGCCCTCAGCCCAAGGTAATTCAGATGGGCACAGGTATCCTTCGTTTTACCTTTGAGCTGCTTTCCCTTTACTGGACTCCAGCCTGGCCCCAGGGTTGGGAGAAGAGCTGGCAGGAATGTCCTGGAAAGGTGCGTTGATTCATCTAGCTGCCCCATTTAAGGATAACCAGCCAAAGTGAGCTCATAGGATCCCAGCTCCTATTGTAAGGCTTCCAGCATCAGTGCATCCCCCAAGAAAGTAGAAACCAAGCAGGGCTGGGTCCTAGAAGGTGGTGAGGGAGGTGGCATTCTCTGACTCAGAGAGACTGCTTTTGCGCCAACCTGGGAAGAACTGGCAAAGGGAAACGGGACCGGCACAGCCCAGCTTGGTCAGAATTCGTGACAGGTCACTACGGAACTTCACTCCTGCAAAGGTGTAGAGCATGGGATTGAGACAGCAGTGGGCCAGGCCCAGGAATTCACTCATGGTGATGGCCACAGAGAGATAGCTATTCAGCTCACAGCTACTGCCCATGGCCTTCAGCCTTGCCAGGGTATCCAGAAAAATGATGATGTGGTAGGGTGACCAGCAGAGAAAGAAGACACTTGTCACCAGGATGGCCACCCTGACTGCTTTCTGCCGCTGAGGGCGACGTTGGGCCTGGCACAGCCTGTGTACCACCCCTACATAGCACCAGCCCATCACTAGCATTGGCAGAAGGAATCCCCCAAAATGGTAGAGGAAGCGGGAGGTAAACCAGGCATTGGTTTCAGCTTGGTTCTCTTGGGAAAAGGTGCAGAGTGGCAGAGAGTCATTGTGATGGGGTTGGCTGACCTTGGCGAAGAGAATCTCTGGCAAAGCAAAGAAGAAGCCTGCCAGCCAGATGGTCGCGCAGGTGATATGGATGGAGAGGAGGCGGCGATGGCGGTAGGCATGGACGGCGTGGACAATGGCCAAGTAGCGGTCCACAGCAATGCATGCCAGGAGTAGGCTGCTGCAGTAGAAGTTGATCTTGTGCAGAGCAATCACAGTTTTGCAGAGGAAGGTGCCCAGGACCCAGCCAACAGAGCCCTCAGCCACGGCAAAGGGCAAGATGAAGACCAGCAGGAGGTCAGCCACTGCCAAGTGGAACAGGAAGGTCTCGGTGGAGCTGCGTGTCTGCCGATGCCGCTCCAGGATCACCAGCACCAGGATGTTGCCCATCATACCCAGGAGGAAGATGAGGCCATAGGCCACGGGCATGAACACAGCCTTGAAGGAGGTCAGGAGGGGCCCCTCAACTGTGGAGCAGATGTGATATTCCGGTGGGGGGTTCTCCGTGCTGTCATTGTAGTTACCTAATTCCTTGTACTGCATGGGCAAGGAGACAGGAGGGCAGAGAACTAAGGACCCATCTTTCCTCCAGGAGAGGCACCCTGACTACCTTGCAGACTTTCCCCGTCTCCCAGGCTAACTGCTTTTGTCCCTGCACTCCCAATACGTCCCACTGACCAAATCCCGATTTCTTGTTACATGTCCTTGAACAAATCATTTTGCCTTTTCCAACTTCAGCTTTCATCTGCAAAAGGGACTAATTGCTCACAGGGTAGTGATGAAGATGAAAGGAGATACACGGTGTGGACATGTTTCACAAACCCTGAAGGGCTGTGCACCTGTACGTGATTCCGTGTGTGTGTCCTCAGGTTTGGAAGGCTGCAGGCTCGGGGGCTAGGATCAGGACTTTAGTTTGGGAATGGCTCTAGTTGGGGCAAAGAACCATCCTGTCCAATTTCTTAAACCTAGGATCCCACTGATAAAATGGGTGCTGATGTGGCCTGCTCTCTTTTTGCCCCCCATTCCTGTCGGTTGTCATCATAACTGAAATTGTAGTAATAGCCTCCTGATACAATTTATCAGCACAACAGGCTCAGGTTTGTAATATTCCTATTTTACCAATGTGTCTCGCTAAAGATCAAGTCTATTTCCACCCACTTGATCTAACCCCAGAGCCAATACTCCCACTGCCACGAGGCAGCAGTGCCCCAGCCTCCCTCTCTGCTACTTCTCATTGCTAGCAAGCTCCCTGCTTGGCTCCCTTCTCTGTGGACAGTAAGGACAGCTTCAGAAGCAGAAGGAAGTGAAGGAGACCAGGCATGGGGGGAGGAAGCCTGTTCCAAGTGGAGGGGATGTGCCCTCTCTCCGGAAGCTCCCTCTTCCCCAGCCTCCCCAACCCCTCCCCTTCCCTAGCCCCTCCCTGCAGCAGCGCTCAGGTTGTTTACCCAGCTAACCGCAAAGGAAGAGGGGGGTTGGTTGTGCCTGTTTTCATACCTTTCACTCACAGCTGTCCCCTTGCACCTGCTCCACCTCACTTCCCAGCTCTGTTCTTCCCACCCCTCCCCTAATATAGCATGGCATTGGTCTCCATGGCATTTCAAAACCAATTATAACCAAGTACTGTGGGTTAAAAAAAACAGTCTGTAATCAATGAGCGCTCGGAGGGAGAGGATGGGAGAAGGTATGCACCCTGGCTCTGGGTGGTCTCAGGCTGCCCTCCTGCCAGGAAAGTAATCCTGTACAAACAGGGGTGGTTGCAATGGCACCCAGGGGCCCCAGTTGTGGGTCATACACTCAGTCTCGGTGGCAGGCAGACCCATTCCTCAATGTGGGTCTTTTCCTTTTGGTCCCCGGGGCAGGTGGCTTTGAGAAAAGGGGGTGAGGGGATATATTAGTACAATGGCAGAGCCATCTGCCCACACCTCAGTCCTGCCCTTTTTCACCCTAATGCTCATGACTATTGTCTCTTCATGGGTCTTCACTCTCACCCATCTCCTGCACAGAGGACAGATGAATTTTTCAGCCCACAAATCCCTAATACATCAGTGTCCTGCTTAAAGTTCTTTATTGGTTCCTATTTACTTATAAACTTTTTTTCTTTTGTCTTTTTTTGTCAGTTCATATTGAATAGCTAAATCAGTTATAAGAAAAGTCGTGTTTGTGAGAGAGTGCAAGATTGGAGTAAGCTAACTTCAGTGCTTTCACACAACAGAAAATAATGCAGTGCTCAAAAAGAAATGGGGTTCATGTTCTCTTAGGGAAAGATATTTGAGCCATATTGCTCAATTTCAGAGCCAATTGCTTGGCATTCCTGCAGCATGATCCCACTGTCTTCTTTTGCTAGGGCTGGGGTGGGGAGAGGGGAGGCAGACTTCAGCCTCCACTTCTTGCCTTTAAACTTGAGTTCTCCACTCTTGGCTCATGTGGTATTTCACACATAAGCGTTTTTTGTTTAAGAAAATGGTTCTAGTCCTGGCTGGGTGGCTCAGTTGGTGGGAGCATAATCCTCTACACCAAGTGGTTGTGGGTTTGATTCCCCATCAGGGCACATACCCAGGTTGCAGGTTCACTACCTGATTGGGGCTATGGGAGGTAACAAATCCATGTTTCTCTCTCACATCGATATTTCTCTCTCTCCCTTTCTCTGTCTCTAAAATCAATGAACATACATAATTTTTTTTTTTTTTTTAAGAAAGTGGTTCTACTTTCATTTGAAAACCCTGGAATTGCAGGGTGAGTTCTAAACACCTCCAGAGGACCTTTAAATCTCTACAAAATATATATTCCTCTAACCTTTCAAACCTCAACTTCTGCTCTACGGCTTTAGACAACCTATCTTCCAGGCGTATCATTCTACTGGCTGCCTGCCCTCAACACCCCAGCATGTTCTGGAATCTGCTCTAAAACCTTGCTCAAACTTTTCCCTTTGCTGAGCAGTCCTTAAATGTGCCTATCTAATTCCTATGCCTCCTTTAAGGCTCCACTCAACCTATTCTCCTACCCCCTTCCTAGCTCTTCCATTTGGAATCACATTCTCTTTTCCTACATTATGTGTGCATTTATTACAGCACTCAGCATTGGGGTATCCATTTCCTCTCTAGATGAGGAGCTCTTAGAGGTAGGACTTCTGTAGCTACCTTACAAGGCTATGTGATTTTTTTTTTTTGAGATTTTATTTATTTTTAGAGAGGGGAAGGGAAGGAGAAAGAGAGGGAGAGAAACATCAATGTGTGGTTGCCTCTCAAGAGCCCTGTAATGGGGACCTGACTTGCAACCCAGGCATGTGCCCTGATTGAGAATCGAACTGGCAATCCTTCGTTCGCAGGCTGGTGCTCAATCCACTGAGCCACACCAGCCAGGGCAGCCTTACAAGGCTGTGTGTTTTACACGTGAGGGACATGCAACAGATGTCTCCTGAACTTCTCTGGGAGCAGTTTCCCAGAGAAGGCCAGGGGCTCTTGTAGTCAGTCTTTAGGCAAGTCCCTCTGTGTCTCAGTGGACATTTAGACACTCTTTTTTTTTTTTTTTACCATTCTGCATTTCCTGCCTCCTCTCAATACACTTGACAGCCTAGAGCCTATCTTGAGTTCTCTCTCTGTATTGGGAGCTATTTCCAATATCCTCATTGAATACAACCATTGACTCATATTGGAATTCAGCAGGAGTTAAAGGGGAAACAGCAGGAGTTAAAGGGGAATTCAGAAGGAGTTAAAGGGGAAAACAGTTAAAGATGAGCAGTCTTCATGCAGAGGAAAGAAATTCAGAAGGAGGAGAGATGCAGAGCTTGTAGTCAGTGGGGCTGGCCTCTACCTACCTTGGCAGTGGTGGGAGCCTGGCTGTCCTACTGCCCTGTTGAGGGCTTAGGTGTGGCTAGCCTGTCTGGCCATAAGGTCCTTTACAAGAAACACTCGAGTTCTTATTCTCTAAAGCATCCATGTTGATTGCTTTATTTCTCATTTAAAGCCAACGCAGTGGGATGTGGGGGCTCCATCTCCCAAGAACCCAGGTTTAGATGAGGGTTGCGGGGTTAAGGTATAATTTCTTCCTCCTTGCCAAGAGATATTGTTTGGCAAAGTGCTCAGACAGAGAGGGGAAGATAGGAGAAAGCTGTTTTGAGGGGTACTGGGAGTTGGCAATACATCTCAGCAGTAGGTATCAAACAGATGTTTTGAGGGCTTGGGAATGGCAAGTGTTAAAGCCACTTACTGTACCCAGGGGATTAGACACCCTATCCTTCCCCAAAACAAGCAAGATTGGCTTTGGCCTGGTGGCAGGTGAAGAATCAGGAATCCTGAACACCATAAGGGGCGGGGTGCTGAATGGTGCTCTCCAAGACTCATGCCCAAAGGGAGGACAATGCTGGCAATCTGGCCCAGCAGTAATGGATCCTCTCCTCTCTCACAATTTCATGCATGCATACACACACTCTGACAGCAGTACACACCATGTATGGATACAGATGTGCCCAGGTTGGGCCACAATAGCATGGGCTGTAGGCCAGTACCTGGTGGACCACAGCCTTACACATTGGTCAGGGACCCATGCCCTAAAGATGGCAAGAAAACATGATGACTGGGATGAAGTCAAGTACAGAGCCAGGAACATGGGTAGAAAATTGCTGTGAGCTCTGGGGATGAGATGGGAAGGGGCTAGAAGATTCTGTGTCCTGGTTTTTAGGTGCCAGGAGAAGGGAAGAGGGGGGGATTACAAACATTACTCTTCCTTTCATTCCTTCCTCCACCACTCCCTTCTTTCTTTCCTCAGGAGCCCCTGTAGGACCCAGGTCCCTTTCTATATAATTAAGGTCTCCAAGCCCCTTCTGGCTTCAAGTAATGAGGTTGCCTTACTGCCCTGCACTGGCCAGCATGAAGGTCAGCTAATGTTTAGGGACTGGCATTCTAAAAGTAGGTGGAGCAGGGAGGTGTCTAGGACATTCCCCAGGGATATGTCCTGGATCCTTTCCTCTTTTACACTTGCTGCCCTGGATGACATGGTCGGAGGACACTTTAGGGCAATGCAGAGTTCTTCGCAATCTGGAACTACAAGCTCAAACTGACCAGATGGAATTGATAGGAAAAAATATAGAAGTAGACTCAGGTTTAAAACTCCAACTGTCCGGGGACAAGTTAGTGAAGATCTAGCTTGACAACAGTTTATGAGAAAAAGACCTGAGAGTTTGTTGACTGGGCGCTTAGGATGAGTTAACTGGGTGACATGACAACCAGAAGTGCTACTGCTACTTTACTGTAGGTGACCAGAAGCCTGCAGGTGGGTATCTGGCACCAGCCCAGTTTGCTTGGTCCAGACAAAGATGACCAGTTTGCTGAGGGGTCTGATATCCCCACATTGGGATGACATTTTCAGGTACAGGGGTGTAGAATCTAGTGAAAAGAAGACTTGAGTCTGGAGAGCTGTCTTCCTCAAGGACTGGCAAGAGACCCCATGGATACGAGGGCAAGCTGGTCTTATTAAGTGAGGTTCTAGAGGGCAGACCAGGAGGAACGGGCAGAGGTTGAGGTTTGGGGTATTTCAGTTAGAGGAGGAGAAATAACCTTTTAACAGGCAGAACTATACAACAATGGGTTGGGGTCCTTGGGAGGAAGAGGAATGTTTGAGCCCCAGTGTGTAGGAAGGGAGTCCTCTTCCAGAAAGAAGACTGGACCCTGCCCTCAAATGCCATTTGCTTCCATCTCCTAGATGCTTGGCTGTCATGACCTACCCAGGCCTGAGCTAGTTCTTACTATGATCTTCATGTTGTTTAGCACCTGGGTGGGAGCTATTTGTTTCTGTCATCTGTCTGTCTTGCAGCCAATGAATGCCCCAACCATAAGCAGCACACAGAGGCTCATCTTCTTTTATGTCCTTGTCAGGGTATTCCCAGCCAAGAGTCAGGAGCTGTGAGTGGAGCCAGCCTCTTTCATTCTACCCTTCAGTAGCTTGAGGGGGTGTGGGGATTTGGAGGAATGAGACTGGGCTAAGGGTGAGGGTAGATGTCTGCATCCTGTACTCATCTCTTCCTTTGGAGGACCACACTCCCTAAAGACCATGTGAATCTGGTGTGCCATTTGTCAAGCTTCTCCTTTCCTTGTCCTCACCCTTCAGGAGTGAGCCTGCCAGGCTCCTTTTCCATCTCTATCCAAGGGCTTCAGCTATTAGGAACATGGTACTACTTGGGATGTATTTCTGGGGGGAGACTTTAAACTACCCTACCTCTGCACTGAGTCTTTAGATTTAAGGAAGTCCACCTTGGTGCTCTGAATCAATTTGCACTTTGGAGAGAGTCACATAGTCTGAGGGACAGGTAGATGGCTCCTAGGTGTGTATTGATTTGAAATATTTTGTCCCATCATTCCTGAAAGAATACTCATTCTTGTTTCCTGATTCTCAGTGCGAAATCCATGGCCACTTTTTATGCCATGGTGGCAGAGTGGACCAGCCTCAAGGAAGGCAAGAATTCCTTGATGGAGACTGTGGTCTGTGTGCCTGAGCCCAGATTCACCCCAATGCTGACCACTCCCCAGGCTGGCCCTGGTTTCTTCCTCATCTTGAGCCCTGCAACCACACCCACTTGGGGCCTTCTCCACTGTGGCTCTTCTGGGACTTTTGACTTGGTTGAGGGGGGCACCCTCCCTTCCCCCAAGATAAAGCCCAGAAATGCCTGTACTGGTTTTGGTTCCTCTTCTTCACGTGTCCTTAATGAAATGAGATTACACGTGGATGGGCTTTGCAGCCTGTGCTGCTCTAATCACACTGAAGTCATAGTTTACAGGGGCGATCACGGGGGAGGGGTCAGGGGAAGCCAGGCCCTGAGGTTGGGCCAGTTCTCCCTATTCTATAGCAGCTTCCTCTCCTGGATGGTATGCAGGGTGGGCCTGGAGGTGCAGCTTATGATTGCACCCCCAGTAGGTACCCCAGCTTCTGGTTCTGTTAAAAGGAGGCTCCATGCTCTCAGAGGCTTTTCTATGTCTGCCTGGACTTGCCTTCCCACCAGGATGAGTCCCTGACATGTTTACCCAGGGACCTGTGTACTTAACCATCTAGGTTTTTTTTTTTTTTTTTTCTTTTCAGTTTGGATTCTTCATTCATGGGATTAGCAGCCCCTCTTAAGAAAATGGATGTTTTAAGCAGCTAGAGTTGATCTTAGATTTCAAGAGGAGAAAGGAGACATAGGATGACCAACACTTGGCTTATGGCCAAGAGCCCCCAGTTCTTAACCCAACACTGGAGTGTAGAAACCAGTATTCTAGAAAAACAAACCAATATGTGGTTTGGACAAGGATAGGGAGAGAAATAGGAAACAAAAGAAATGGAAGCTAGACTAACTCCTAGAGAAAAGGTGAGCTAAGACCTTCTTTAATGAATCACAATAAATATTTATCGAGAAGCGACTACATGCAACACTCTTCTACTCTGCCTTCCCCCCAGGGTTTCTGTGCTGAGACACTGCCAGGGAGACTGTCAAAACTTCTCAAGGACTTCCGGCCAAGATGGAGGAGTAGGTGGACACACTGTGCCCTTAGCACAACCAAAATTAAGGACAACAAAGATTTAGAAACAAGAAAACAACCAGAACTGATAGAAAAGTGAACTGTACAGAAGTCCAACAATCATTCATCCAGACCAGTAAGAGGGGTGGAGTCATAGTAGGAAAAAGTGGAGGCTGGTGGACCTGGGTGTGCAAAGTAGCAGTGGCTGGCAGACCCCAGGCGTGTAGGCAGTGGCTAGTGGACCCCGGGCACAGGGTGGCAACGGTGCAGACCCAGTGAGGCCTCACAAGGTGGCTGGCTGACCAGGTGGTCCCACATTCATGTGCAGATAATCCAGGCAAAGGGGGAAGCGGTAGAAGGGACTGGAATCTGAGAGAGAGCGGAGCAAGTGCCATTATTCCCTCTCGGACACTGCCCCCACATAGCGTCACTACCCAGCAAATGGGCTGCCCCACCCTGGGGAACACCTAAGGCTCCGCCCATCACATAAAGCCGCAACCAGACCAAAAAACAAAAACAAAAACAAACCCAAAATGGCTCAAATGGGGGAACAAATCAAAGCCCCAGAGCCAATTCATCTAAGCGACCGAGAGATAGCCAACCTATCAGATGCACAGTTCAAAGCCCTGGTGATCAGGATACTCACAGAATTGGTTGGTTTTGCTCATAAATTAGATGAACAAATGAAGGCCACAATAAGTGAAATGAAGGAAAATGCACAGGGAACCAATAGAGATGGGAGGAAAACTGGGGCTCAAATCAATGGAGTGGACCAGAAGGAAGAAACAAACAAACAAACAAACAAACAGAAAAGAAGGAAGAAACAAGAATTAAAAAAAAATGAGGAGAGGCTTAGGAACCTCCAGGACATCTTTAAACACTCCAACATCTGAATTATAGGGGTACCAGAAAGGGGAAGAAGAAGAACAAGTGGAAAACTTATTTGAACAAATAATAAAGGAGAACTTCCCCAATCTGGCAAAGGAAATAGACTTCCAGGAAGTCCAGGAAGCTCAGAGAGTCCCAAAGAAGATGGACCCAAGGAAGAACACACCAAGGCACATCATAATTACATTATCCAATTTAAAATGAAGGAGAGAATTCTAGAAGCAGCAAGGGATAAGGGCACAGTCACCTACAAAGGAGTTCCCATCAGACTGTCAGCTGATTTCTCAAAAGAGACCTTACAGGCAAGAAGGGGCTGGAAAGAAGTATTCCAAGTCATGAAAGGCAAGGACCTCCATCCAAGGTTGCTCTATCCAGCAAAGCTGTCATTTAGAATGGAAGGGAAGATAAAGTGCTTCTCAGATAAGGTCAGGTTAAAGGAGTTCATCATCCCCAAGCTCTTATTATATGAAATGTTAAAGGGGCTTAGCTAAGAAAAAGAAGATAAAAAATATAACAGTAAAAAGACAGCAAACTCACGTATATTAACAACCACAACTTTTTGTTTTGCTAAAACAAAAGCAAAGTAAGCAAACAGCTAGAACAGGAACAGAAACACAGAAATGGAGATCACATGGAGGGTTAGCAGCAGGGGGGTGGGAGGAGGAGAGAGGGGGAAAGGTACAGAGAATAAGTAGCATAGACGGTGGGTAGAAAATAGACAGGGGAGGGCAAGAATAGTGTGGGAAATGTAGAAGCTAAAGAACTTATGACACATGGACATGAACTAAAGGGGGGAATGTAGGTGGGAGGGGGTGTGCAGGGTGGAGGGGAATGATGGGGAGAAATGGGACAACTGTAATAATATAATCAATAAAATATATTTAAAAAACTGCTCAAGGCCCTTCTGTGAGTAGGTGGGGCTGGAGGGAGAGTCTGTGCTTCTGAGGGGCCACAGCCCTAGGGAGAGAGTGTGAAGGAGGCAAGTGCAGGTGAAATGAGGCACTGGGAGCTGGTGGAAGAGCTCAGAGCCTGTATGGTCCCAAGACTCTTGGGCTCTAGGCTAGACCCTGACTGAAGGGATTCTGGCACACTGGGATGCCTGGTTCAAGACTACTCCTTTCGAGTGTGACATGAAGCAAGGCACCATGTATCTCCCTGGGCTATAGATTTTCTTTGATATATGGAACATGCCCTGCTGTCTCCCTGCCCCCAGCCACCACCTGTCTCTAGTAGGTCATGCAGTGGAGTGAGACGTGCAGTTAGGGGAAACTGTTGAGGTTTCTCAGAAGCCAGGACCAGCCAGGTCTGGTGTAGGTTACATGATATTCAACTGGGTCAGGGCTCGTGGTCAGCTTGAAGCTGTAGACAGAGGCAGACACCCAGTAACCTAATCAGGTGGGGCTGGGGGTCAGTACTGGGGACCAGGGTGGCAGCATGTTAGCTTGTCAGGGCGGTAGGGTTTTAGTCTGATGTGGGGTATTGCCCAGACTCTGTGATTAGACTCATAGCCAGCTTCATGGGCCTGAGAGACCCGTGAAGTCACATGGGGCCCAATGCTTAGAGACGAGTCCTGTGCTTGGCTTAGTGTTTAGTTGTTGCTATCATGAAATTCTTAATAATTTTTCAACAAGGGGCCCTGCATTTCATCTTTCATTGGGTCTGACTAGACAGATGGTTCTGGCTCTACTTTTATCTGGGGATTAGATTTGAGAAGCCAGACAGGTAATTAGCCCTTCCCCTCACCTTCTTCTCCCCACATTCTACGTATGCTTCCAAGCCTTAGAATCTGGCAAGTGAGAGGCAGACTTTTCCAGGCAAGTCTGAGAATATTGTTGATGGACTTATAGTATAGGCTCCACCTAGGGGAGCTGGAGGGTGAGTTAAAGGTCAGGAGAGCTTGTGGCTATAGGAGAAAGAGTTTGGATCCTTCGTAATCTAGACCAGAGTGCAGCTCACAGAGTAGTCCTTTCCCTATAAATACCGCTGGCCATGAGGGAAACGGAAGAAAAGACCACAAAGAAGTTTCCAAAAGATCCTTAAAACAATCCTCTGCTGCCTGGAAACAGGAGCCCTGGGGTCTCTGGTTGAGATGCTCCCCACACACATCCTTTGAGAGCCCAGTGAAAATCAAGGCAACTGAAGCACTCAGCTTCATGGGAGAGACTTGTTGGAGGCAGAGTGTCAGGGGAATATTTTACTAGCCCACCCAAGAATACCTTATCTCTAGAGATTCTAGTCCTTTGAGGGAGGCCGCACATGTTCTAAGACATTTCTAAGATTAATACAGAGTTCTCTCACCAACTTGGTACCCCCTATCCCCTGACTCCAGCCCACTGGGGTTCTTTTCCTTGCTGACCACCTGTTCTCACTCTTCCTCAATTTAGTGCATACTCACTGTCTAAGAGCTTCTGGTGAATGATTTTTTTCTTGGCTAGACCACATGCCAAATTTGAGGGTTAAGACCAGGTTTTTAACTTCTCTAACACAGAATGTAGTGCCCCCATGATGTAATCACATAGCAAGAGATGAATAAATATACATTGGTTGGTCAACTAGCAATGCCAGCCTCCTGACATTAAGAAAACCTCCAAAGTTCTTTTTCGTCTAGCCCCTTATGCAAGTCCTAAAAGATAAGGAGAGAATAGAGAGGCAAAGTGATTTGTTCCAGGTCGAATAGCAAGTCAGGGAGGGTGCAAGAGCTGAACCAATACTTCTAACTCCCTCTATGTCTATTTAAGTCAACAGCTCTGTTTACCTGCTTCATCCATGGAATGGGCCAATGGGCCTGTCTAGATTCCGTCAGGCCATAGTGGAAGGGGACTCCATAGCTATCCCCTCTTCCTTGGGCCCTGGGAACAAAATATTTAGAATTCTAAGTAGGGCCTGGGCAACCATGAGCTATCTGTCCCTACTCACCAGATCATCCAGATTGTAGTTTATGAGGTCCATGTCCAGGGTTAAGGGGAAGTTCATGGTTGTAGCTGTTTGTCACCAAACTGGTCACTCACTGCCTGATGTTGAGAAACTCTCCGCTTGAGACTTATAGCGAGGTGGCAGCTGTCAATGCAAATTTAAACAAATGAGCTGTGCGATCTCCTGGGGCTGCATAGGACCTGCTGCCTGCCTCACAACTCATCACTTTTTTTTCCACTGGGTCTTTTCTTTTCTTTCTTTCTTTCTTTTTTTTTTTTTTTTTAAGAAAAAGGGAAAATCCCCATAGCCTCAGTGCTAGTCAAGCATTTCAGCTTTTTTCCTGGCAGTAGTTGTCTCATTTGGGGCTTGTGACTTGTTTAAAGGCTGCCCTTCTCCTCCCTGTATCTCCACAAGCCTTCCAATAAGGGAATCAGTCATGCCTCACGATGAAAACCATCACACCAGTCAGTGGGGCAATAAGGAAGACTTCACATAGAAAAGGAACAGGAGAGCCCTTCCAGGACCACTCCTTCAAGCCATCTCCAAACCTTCATCTTTCTCATCATGAGGGTGAACCATCACCCAGTTTGCATAAGACAGAGTCCCTTGTTCAGGGAAATCTGTAAGTCCCAGGCAAACTGGGAGACTTGGCCACCCTACTTGCCACCATCCCTTTGTGCAGGCTGGGTAAAACCCCTTCCCTCTTTAGCTCAGGTTCAGAAGAAATAGTTTAGAAGTTTTCAATGCCAACAACACCAAAACATTATTAGAAGACAAAAATGAGTTATCCAAATCACCAAGCACAAAGACACAAACAATTAAAGTTACTTTTTGATTAAAAAATAATGATGTTCTAGCTACAAAATATAAATAATTAACATGATATGCTGACTACCCAACTAGAGTAGATATTTACTCAAAAGCACCTTGAGGCCCAGAGAAGGAGAGTAACATCCCCAGGACCCACAGCCAACCAGTGGCAGAGCTGGGACTTCAAACCAGGTTTCCTGACTCCTCATTCAGTGTTTTCTCTACTACACCAGGCCACCACTCTTACCAGCTCATGTAACCCCTTTCCTTTCCCCCAACTCTATTCTGTCTGAGGACCCCTTCATTTAAGAAACCCCTTTGTAGACATTGATCAGTTTCCCCTCAAGTCTCATCTTTGTGCCTTTTTTTTCCAGGAGAGGTAATTTTTTTTTCTTGTGGTCCACAATGGTGTAAAAACAATGACTGCACACACCAAGGAGTCCACACATTACCTGCTGTTTCACGGCCCCACCTTAGCCTTTGTGATCATCTCCCTCTTCCAGCCAGATTACCATTTTCTGGGATTCTACCCTTTCTAGTACCCTCCCTTGCCTTTTCCTCCATTCATCTTCTTCCTTTTTCTCTTATACCCTTTGCTTAGAACTCCCATTTCACCCCAATAGATACCTCTTTTGGGGTGTTGAGCCTCTATTTGTGCTGTTGGGGTCTTTCTATCCTCTCTTCTTCATTCACTGTCTTCAGCAACCGCTTTCCAGGAGGAAGACTCTTAGACAAGGGTGGGAATTCCTCTCCTGCACATTCAGTCCTGAAACCTTTAGGAGGAAGTAGCCCTAATGATTCCTGTGTCCCAAGCTTGCTGTGCACTCACTCCCCATTCTTCCCCTATCCCAACATCGTTGCCCCTCCAATCCATTGATATATTCAATTTAGTTTTTGCTACTCTAAGGACAATGATCAAGAAAGAATACAGTATATAAAGTCATATTGGAATTGGATGATTCATACAGGAAATATAAGATTTTTTTCTCTAGATCCTCATCAGATGGTCAGGCAGTATTGAACAAAGAATACCACTTATTACTTTCAAGAGATGGTGTTTTCATGTAGGATACTTTAATCATTAGAAACTTATCCCTCATGCTGAGTAAAAAATGTATCTCCCTGTAATTCATCCTCAGAGGTCCTGGCTCTGCCTTGTGTCCAGACTTTCTAACACCTCTTCAAAGAAACATCCTCAGAAGACAGATATCACATCCTCATTAATCTTCTCTTCTCCAAAATACACATCTGAGTGTCTCCAGTCAGTCTTAAGGACATGGCTTCTGGCTCCCTCCTCAGTCTGTTCTTTGACTTCTGGGTGATTTGTGGTTAATGGTGTACATCTGACTAGGACAAAATATAGGAAAATAAGAGTTTTCTTACTCAAGATTCCATATTTACATAACTGCAATTAAAATGGTCTTTTCTGTGGGTTCCCACTTTCCTTAGCAGTGTGCCTAACAAACTTCATTTTGATGGTTGTAGTCCATTATCTCAGCTTATAATGGATGATTTTTGAAATCCTGAATCAGTCATCTGGTAGTGTGATGACAAGTCAGATTAAGCATGCAATCTTTGGGTCTATCCAAGTCCTGATGAAAAATATTGACAGGACAATGCTAAAACAGAATCTTACTTCATGCTGTTAGAGACCTACTGTTCACAAAGCTCAGGGAAGACTTCATGGAAGAAGTAGGACATGAGCTGGACATTGGAGGTTTGGATAGAGTGGAGATATGATGTGCCTAGAGCGGAGGGGGCACGGGAGATGATAAAGATTGCGTGAACAAATGTGTGGAAAGATACTCAAGATGTGGGGAGTCTGGTTATGGTAACAAAGGTGATGATGTTGTGGTGGCAGCAGGAGGAGGTTGGTTTGTGCACTGAACAAGGTAGGAATTGCTCTTGTGGCTGCCTCCTCTCCAATGGACCCACAGAGGTCCATTACCCTTGATGTGTTACAGGACCAGAAAAGTGGTTTGAGGAGAGGCTCAGGACTACTCAGGTAGAGCAGCAGGCCATGGCAGTAGTTTTAACTGTGATGGTGTGGGGCAGTGAATCATCTACTGTTTCTCAGTGGCTGACCTGGGTTTTATGGAGAAGAACTCCTTCCCAGTCCTTTGACTTCCTGGAGCTTCTTGTACAATGGACCCATTAAGTATACCTTCTTATCTCTGTAGATGCTGGGACATACAGGTCTGTGCAGAAAGAGTCTAGCCAGCATTAATACAATGAGAATGGTTTGCATGACATGATGTAAACTAGCAGCCAAGAAGAGTGGACTGGAATGTACGTGAGTGAATGACAAACTTCACTCTACTTGTTAATGGGGGAAGTAGACACCATTGAGTGAGCATGTGTACTGTGTGGCTGTCATATTCAAAATGACTGAGCAAGTAGAGCAACGAATCTGCATCAAATTGTGCATTAAGCTTGAACATTCCTCCACAGAAACTATTCAGGTAATTCAGAAGGCCACAGCTATGGGCAACTGGTGATTGACAGCTTTATGACAACAATGCATCCACTCATGCATCATGTCTCCTACAGAGTTTTTTGGCAAAACATCAAATCACCCTGGTGGCTCAGCTCCCCTACAGCCCAGATTTGGTGCCCTATGACTTCTGACTTTCCCCAAAACTAAAATCACCTTTGAAAGGGAAGAGATTTCAGACTGTTAATGACATTCAGGAAAATACAGTGGGGTAGTTGATGGCCATTGGGAGGACTGTGTGAGGTCCCAAGGTGCCTACTTTGAAGGGGACTGAGGTGTCACTGTCCTGTGTATGATGTTTCTTGTGTCTTGTATCTTCTTCAGTAAATGTCTCTATTTTTCACAGTCCATGGCTGGATACTTTCTGGACTGATCTCATATAACAGGTCCCGAGGCCCACTTGCCAGTCACTGACCTTTGCTGGTCAACTCAGTTTGCCCTAAATGAATAAATACCTATTCACCATGAGTTCTAAAGTTGCATTAGGAGGTTCAGAGAATAACAACGCATGGTTGAAAAGATGACCTTGTGATCTTCAAACCCAAAGCCGGACTAGCCTCCCAATATAGAGAGGGCAATGCTTAGGATGTGATCCCTCAACTTGAAAGATAAGAAGGCAGGGGTGCCACTTGTGTGTGATGATCAGATGGGGAGGATGCTTCCAGGTGAGGCAGCCCAAATTTTATTTCAATATGAAAGTTGTCTATATTTTTACCATGTGAGACCCCAATCTCCATCCAATGGACAACCTACCTGAAGTTAAATTATTTTCCAGGCTTCTGTGGGTTTGATTCCAGGTCAGGGCACATACATAATTTGTGGGTGATTGATGTTTTCTCTCTCTCTCTCTCTCTCTCCCCCCCTCCCTCCCTCTCTAAAAATCAATAAATATATACTTGGGTGAGGATAAAAAAAGGAAAAGGAAAAGTGTTGTTTAAAAAACCAAATTGGTTGCCAGGCTTCTCATCAAAATGAGCATTGGTGGTTCTGCCAAGAATGGGTTTGTGTCTGCCTTAGGTGAATGGCTGCTTAGCATTGGTTCAAGTGGATTTTTCTCAGTAATTTTACTTTACAAGTCATGGATTATATTAAATTTCCATTTATTCCAGATTCTAGATACAATCACCAGTCTTGGAGGCTGTTTCCCACATTTCACAGAAAAATTGTTTTCCACAGAGTATTGGGTTACAGAGAATCAGTTGAGGTCCCCCCCGACCCCATTTCTTTCACTAACCTGGGACCCTCTCTCTCTCTCTCTGACTGGGAAGAGATCTTGTTCTCTTCTTTCTCTGGGTATTTCACACCTGTTCAGAACAGAGCTCAACAGGTCTCTACCTAATGAGGACTCAGCCTGAGGAATAGTTAGGCATTCCTCTAGGTACTCAAAGAGAATAACAATAACATTTGCCTAGCATTTACCTATCTACAAACCCCTACAAGTTTTAACTTTAGTTTTACCTGATCTTCATATTTAATTTCACATTTAATTGTATTTAACCCTCAAATGCCTTGTGCAGGAAGTGTTGGCCTCATCCCTGGCCATACATTTGAGGGGATGAGGAGATGAGAGTCATAGTTCCTCCCTCATGATTAAAGGAAGAATAACTGGCAGAGTCAGACTCTGAAGCCATCTTTTTGAAACCAAACCCGGGGCTGTCTCCATCAGACCACAGAACCTTCTCTCAGAGATTTAGTTTTGCAAAAGACAGGCACTTACTTGGCTATCTAAGGGGAAAACTCTGCCTAAATCTTCTATGGGCTGTTTACCAGGTATTCACTATGTGCCATGTACTATGCTGAGCTCTTCACACACATCATTTCCTTTCATCCTCTGAACGGTCTGTAAGTGTTATTTTTATCACATTATCACACATGTGGAAACTGAGCAGTAGTGGGAAGTAGTTGTGAGTGTTAACAGCTCACTCAGACACCAGAGACACAGAAGCACAACACAGGAAGTAGAGTGGTAAAAGTTCTCAGTGCTGGAAGCCAACACCCACATATAGCTCCTCTTTCATTAGCTAACAGGTTGGAGACCTGTGGGGAGGAAATGGGCTGCAGGTGCTGGGTAGACACAATTTTACCTCCAGGTTTGAAGGAGCCATGTGTGTGTCTGAAAACCTCAGCCTGCAGACAAGCTATGTGGCCAGGGCCATAGAGTGAGGTGGGTGCTTCTCTCAGGTGCATGTCTCCTGAGTAGAGCTGAGCCCCAGCTGGAGGGAAGATGTGAAGGTCAAGGAAGGTGGGATTCAGGCTCTGTTCTGGGAGCACCTTGTCTAACAGAGGAGGAAGAATGGACATATGTATGCAAGTTTTCACACTCGTATACTCATGCCACTTGAGCACATTTTCAAAGCAGCGTTATGAACATACTGAATTGATGAACCCAGTGCGGGCCAAGTTCGGTGGTGTGAAAGGCACACAGATTGAGAATGAACACATTCCTCCACACATAATTACTATGCATGAATGTGTTGGGTAAACTATGGAAACAACTCTAAATTTTATTGCAAAAGGCCTGGTTTAGAGCCCCAGCACTTCTATTTTCCAACAAGGGTGTATTTAAACCAGATCCTTGGTATTCTAAGATACACTAAATACAGAATGCCAAGAGAGTGGTTCTCAAACTCTATGCTTTAGAATGAATCACCTGGTGGGCTTGTTAAACACAGATTGCTGGGCCCTCCCTCAGAGTTTCTGATTCTAGAAGTCTAGGGTAGGACCTGAGAATTTGCATTGCTCCTAAGTGTCCAGGTGATGCTCATGTTGCTAACCTGGGAACCACACTCTGAGAACCACTGCTCTAGGCTACATAGGATTGGTACAGAGAGAAGGCTTGCTCTGACGCAGCTGGAGTTCCCAGCCCATCCCAGCTGTGCTCACAGCCCTTCCACACAAATGCTGTGATTCCTCTCTAGAACAACTGATAGCACCTCATACAACAGGCACCACAACCCACCAGCTCTAGGAGAGCTGGTTTCTCCTAGAGCATTCAGCTTCCCGGGAGCCCAAGCTGGCACAGCTAAGGTTTAGATCATGCCTCCCCAGACTCTGGCTGGCTCCTACCTCTGGCACTCTCTGCTCCATCTCAACCTCCATTCTTATTGTTGGCACTTAAGCTCTACTAGCTAACCTTTAGCATGCCATGTAACTCAGTCACTTTGACCACGGCCCATAGTAAGAAATATGTTTTACATTACAATCTTGTTGGCATGTGAACATATACTTATTTATCTATTTTATTTAACCCTCACCTGAGGACTTAGTGGGGAAGGGAGGGAGGGAGGGAGAGAGACGCAGAGAGAGAGAGACTGATCAAGTGCCTCTCGTACACACCTAACCAAACTGAACCTGAAACCTAGGCATGTGCCCTGACCAGGAATTAAATCTGTGTCCTTTTGGTTTATGGGATGATGCTCTAACCAACTGAGCCACACCAGCCAGGGCACACACACGCTTTTTAAAAGGAAGTTGGAAAGGAAGGGAGTTTTGTTAGGACTTTGGGGGAAGGGAAGGCCTCAGCCCCAGCAGAGGTTTACAGGTGGCACAAGCCTACCTTGGAAAGAGGATGGTGGTCAGTTGGTTTGGTCTGGAGCTGAGGAAGATGAGAGAGAAGGATAAGAGGCAAGGAAAGTGTGCTGATTGGCACAGAGAACCAGCCTGGGCATTTGGACTGCAGATAGGGCAAGTAGGAAGTGTGCCAGATTCTTCAGCAACAGAACTTCACAACAAAGCTGGAATATAAGAAGGTTCATTCATTTCAACTTCCAAAAAACATTTGTTAGTTGCCTGCTGTGTGCTGGGATTTAGCAGTGAACAAGACAGACCAGCCTAGTAAATGTCTCTAGTGAGGATGGGCAGTGGGTCTTCAAATTACTTATCAGTTAAGTATTCCTTAAGCCTCTGTTACATTCCAGGCACTGAACTAGATGCTAGAAAAGTAATGCGAAACATGAGTCCTGCCCTATCGTAGTTTACACTCTGGAGAGGAGGTGGCATTAAACAAATAAACTATTTGTTCAGTAATAATGATAACTTATAATTATAAAAATCTGTAAGTGCTATGAAGGAAAAGAACTGGGTGCCAAGAGAGCAAATTATAACATGAACTCAATCTTCATAAACGAGTAACCACAACCATAATCGTCCCAGATTAATTTACAGTTTATGAATACCTTTCACATTCTTTATCTCAGGAGAGCCTCATCTGAGGCCTGGGGAGTAAGCCAGCCAGTTCTTAGCCTATTTTACTTATGAGAAAACCAAGGCTCAGCAACTCTCATGAATTCCGTAAATCTGTCCAGTTGGATAGGAAGCCTAGCCAGATCTTTTGGCTCTGGACATAGCACTCTTCCCTCCAAAGCGCAAGAGATGAATTGGCCCCTAGTGGGATAGTTACCCATGGCTTGTTTTAGAAGAGAGGCAAGTGCCAAAAAGTTCATCTCTCCCATGAGAGCTTCTAAGTGAGATTAGAGCAAGGAACTGTGGTCAGCGAGGAGGCAGGTTCAGAGGTCTGGCCTTGGGTGGTCCAGAACAACCTTGAAAGGCAAAGGCAGGAACTAGCCAAGGCAGAATTGTGCAATGACATTGTCAAAGGCATGTACACCAACTCGGCAGTGAAAGTGAACCAGGCCCAAGGCAGAGGTGATGGCCCAATGAAACTCATCAATGCTCAGTGCCTGGGGACATGGTGAGCCCAGCCCACCTGCCATATCAGCACATTCATCACAGAACTCATCAGAGAGAGGTTTCCAAATGACTTGTCTAGCTGCCCCAGGAAGGAAGCTTTCTGGGTTGCAGTGTGGTGCCTGCTGGGTGTGGGCCAGGCTCTTGAAAGAGAGTAAATGATGACACAGCAGTGCAGAACAGGGCTCCTGACACTGTGGGATCAGCTCTGGAGAGAAGGCAGAGAGCAGCCACGATGAAGCAGCCACTAAGTTTGGCCACCAAAGGAGGATATCAGGCTCCCTATTAGCAAAGAAACAAGTGCCAGACTTGGAGTTCAGCACTATAGGTCTCAGTAATCTGGTCCAAATGCATTGCTTCTGTTTTTGAAGTAATAAATTTTTATAGAGGGTCTATTGTTTTTCCCCAAACTTATGTCTCACTTTTTCCTCCCCTTTAGGTATACTATCTTCCAACCCCATGAACTCCTGTGGTCTCCTCTCCTCCTGCTCCCTCCTTCCCTTCATGCCTCCTCACTTTTGCTTAAGGTGTTTCCTCAAACTTGGCAGCCCTTCCCTCCCAGCTGTGCTGGACTAAAATCTAAATATCCTCCATGCCATCTCATTTCTCCTTTCTCCACAAAGCTTCTCCTAAGTTAAAGTAATTTTTTCCTCCCTTAAACTTCATCTAGCCTTTTTACTTTTTACCCTGCATTGTAGTTATTTATGTACTATACTCTTATACTAGTCTATGAGAATCTTTAGTAACAAAGTCATTCATGATTCATCTTTTCTCTCCTGTGACATGGACACTGGCCAGCAGTGTCTTCAGCATTATGGATGAGATATGAGACAAATTCACATGGACTACCGAGTCCTGTGGAGGAAAAGGGATGGCACAGCCACTCTCTCAAGGGGAGAGCGCCTTGGAGCCACCCGGCCACTGTCTCAAGAGGAGAGGCCGCGGACCCTTGCCTTGACAAGCTTTTATTGGCTTTCTAACAGCATACATCAAAGAAGGTTTTCATTCATCATACTTAGGTTTGCTTTAGGTAATTACTTTTTACAGATAGCAACAGAAGGGATGTTACTGATTACTTCTTACAGATTAACAAGGAAAAAATGTTGCAAATGCAAGGGAACGATAAGAGTAACAGGTCTGGTTACAATTCAGTCCTTGGGAGAATTAGCACAGACTTCAGGAAGTTTACTTTAAAGATACGCAGTAAGCATTTGCTGCCTGAACTCAGGGTGAGGGAGTTTTAGCAAGAGCAAGTCACAAAGCAGCCTGGGTATAATGCAGGCCTAGTTTCCCACGGGAGAACCGATCTGTGGGTTTGGCTCCTGCATGCCACAGTGCGCCTATTGGGTTTTTCAACAGGGCTGAGCTACAATTGCCATTCCACGCAGATCGGTTCCCTACATTCCTGTCTCCCAGAACTTTGTACCTAACAGGTGCTCAATAATTGTCTTTAACTGACTGATGGATGAATGAGTGAATGAATTAATGAAGAGGGAATGAGGGTGGGGCCAGTGGAGGAGAGGGCCCAGGGGATTCTGGCTCTCCCCAGTGGCTTTCTGTGAGCTGGGCCTGTAGTGCTTATCCTGGGGCTGTAGGTAAGTTCAGGAGAAAAAACATGGGCTTCAAATCTCAGCCTTGTTACTCAGTAGCTGTGTGACCTTGGGAAAGTCTCTGTATTTTTCCTCAAGTGTAAATGATATAATACATACATCTGAAGATTATTGTGAGGATCAATATATGATCAATACATGAAACACCTAATACTTAATACGTGCTCAATAAAATTTGTTGACCAGTTATTCAAGTGAGAGTAATTTTTTAGCCTCTTTTTTTAGGTGGGGCTGAAGGTGGGGTGGGCATTCGCTTTACTCCTCTTTGTAGTAGCAATATCTGTGCACTTGTCGATTCTTTTCTACTGGATTATAATCTGGCACAGTGCAAGCACATAGGGCAGAGTCCGCAGTCCACAGAGGTTTGATGAATGGAAGGATTAACACGTGCATGAAAACTAAATCAACTGCCTCTGGAGTCTGAAGTTCTACTTCCAGTTCTGGGTGGTGATCTGCCCTTGACCCTCCAGGGCCCCATCTGGGTTCTAAAGGTTCGCCACTGAGGCAGAATTAGGAGACAGGCTTGGCTTACCCACATGAGCAATCACTCTTTGCTTGATGGCTGACCCAGAAACAAACTGGTGCTCTTTTCCCTTGCCAGGCCTGGGATGGGGAGGAGAAAGCCACAATACACTGAGACCTACAAACCAGCCCAGTGTGGAAAATGGACATTGACCCTGGCTTTATGGCTGTGGAACTCACTGTCTTGGGTATTGGTCCAAGAGGCTGAATCCTGTTCAGCTGCAGAGAGAGGACTCCTTGGGCTGGGCAGTGAGGAAAGAGAGTAATTGGGGAGGTGCCTGGGGGTAGGGAAGGAGCCCCAAAGTGGCCTCAAAAAATTTTCATGCCCCCCAGTTTCTCTTGAGGTTCTCAGAACTGCAGCAGAAAAGGTGTACAAGGGCTCCTGTCTCTACCCTAAGGCTAGTGCACAGTGACATGGCATGTGTGGGTGTGCCCTTGAGATAAACTGGCTTTGCTGCTGCCCAGAGGTTGCTGAGCGGGGGGGATTTTTGGTGGGAGGACCCTTGGGAGGCCACAGTCTCTCTCTAGTCTTTTTTCTCTGGGAAGAAATCTGTATGGAACCTGATTTCAGAGAGTCCATCCACTCTTTCCTCCCCATGCTGTGGTTCTCTGATGGGAGTTTTTATAGCCCTATTGCAAGCAGGGAAAGCGGGAGAGGGTGTCCTCTACCTCAAAACCAGCTGAGGATTTTGGAGTGTGCCACTTTGCAGCCATATCCTCAGGGGGCAATGGGGCTTGTCAGCCCCAACATCTGAGTTTGAGAGAAGCAACTGGAGTCTGGGCAGGAAAAGAAGAGTTTTGTTGCTTTGGGGAGTCTTTAAAGGTTACATTTATTTACTTTTAGAGAGAAGGGAAGGAAGTGACAAAGAGGGAGAGAAACATGCAAAAGATATATGGATAGGATGCCTCTCACATGCCCCCAACCAGGGACCTGGCCCACAACCCAGGCATGTGCCCTGACTGGGAATTGAGCTAGTGACCTTCCCATTCACAAGCCAGTGCTGAATCCACTGAGCCACATCAGCCAGGGTGCTTTGGGAAGTCTTTAGTTAACAGATCATACTTCATTTTCTTTAAGGATTTTTAAGTGCTTTCTTTTTTTTTTAAATCTAACTATACAAGGTAAGAAAACTATTTTTTAAAATATAGGTTTCAAGTGCACATTTCTTTAAATTTTTCAATAACATTCAAGAATATTTTATTTTTTTATAAACTTCTTTTATCGTTTATAGTACAAGTACAGTACAGAAAACTGATCAAGTACAGTTTTCTGCCTTTCCCCCCACCCCTCCCCACCACCCCAGCGCTCCCCACCTCCCTCCCCTGTTTCCACCCCGACTTGTTATTGTCCATATGTCTTTTATAATTGTTCCTGCAAACCCTTCACACTTTTCCCCTATAATCGCCTCCCCTCTCCCCTCTGGTCACTGTCAGCCTGAAGAACACATTATTTTTGTAAATGATTTAAACATTACCAAAAAAACCCCTTTGATCAATACTAATAACATGCTCCCTATTAGGAATAAGCATAGTGCTCTATCTCTCCAGATCTGTCCAGACACCATAGAAAACATCAGGTATTGTTTTGCTTTTTTTTTAAATTTTAAAAAAGAAGTTTATTTTTTAAAAGATTTTATTTATTTATTTTCAGAGAAAGAGGAAGGGAGGGTGAAAGGGAGAGAAATATGCATGCCCCATCTGGAGACCTGGGCTCCAACCCAGGCATATGCCCTGGCAGGGAATTGAACCATTGACATTCCAGGTCACAGGCTGGCACTAAACCCACTGAGCCATATCAGCCAAGGCTAAAGAAGTTTATTTAAACAATAAAATATTTGACTTAAAGGGAAAACTATCTAAAATTCATTTCTTTTTGAGTAATTTATCCCTACTTAAAGACAAATTGCCCTGCATGTAACAGCTACATCCAAAAATGTTATAAATTGTCCTTGGTTTTACAATGATAAATAAAAAATTAAAATTCTCCATTCAAACAAGGTATGCAAGAGTTTTTTACATTGTTCTTTTTTTGTTAAAGAGGGAGTGTAAAATAATTTACTAGAATATAAAGGTAAGAGCTGAATGAGTATGCCACTACTGGAGAAAGGGGGTATTTTCATGGGCAGAACACTTTCTCAGTGTTTTTCTCCATCCCATCTCCATCTGATATAGATCAAACACTGCAAAAACTTGTGCACATACATCAGTTACTTTATGTACAATAAAGGAATGGGGAAAGAGAAAATGAAAGAATAGGAAAAAAACTATACTGTAGTAGTCAGGATGTAATGCAACCAAATTGCAGTTTTCTTTAACTTAAATTATTTTATTGTTATTCAATTACAGTTGTCTGTATTTTCCCCCCACCCAAATTGCAGTTTTCTAATTGAGAACATCTTCTCAGTCTGGAGGAACAGAGTTCTGAAGTAAAAAAGCAGCAGGTTCTCTTTTTAGTAGACGCTTCCTGTCTGCTGCTAGAACACATCAATGGTTTCTTCAGTCTTCATTTCCAACTGTGCAGGTGTGTCTGTTTCATTGATTGGCTGCCCATCAAATCAGAATCTGATCTGCCTCATTTGACAAACCCTGTCATTCACAATAGGCTTTCATTAGTTTATTAAGTGGTGTATGCCTCTTAATCTTTTTTCAAAGATTTTATTTATTTTTAGAGAGAGGGGAAGGGAGGGAGAAAGAGAGGGAGAGAAACATCAGTGTACAAGAGATCACACCCCCTCAACTGGGGACGTGGCCTGCAACCCAGGCATGTGCCCTGACTGGGAATTGAACCAGCAACCCTTTGGTTCACAGGCCGGTGCTCAATCCATTAAGCAACACCAGCCAGCACTGCCTCTTAATCTTAAACTGTACCACAGAACCATCCTGCCCGTCCACCTTCAAATTAATATGATTTTTGTTCTCAGTCTTGACCCCTCCCTTGGGCTTTTTGTCGGCCATGGAGAGCACAGGAGTCTCCTCAGCTGCCACTTCACAAAAGAAGTACCAGTCCACACTGAAGAAGCACACAAGTCGCACCAGGAGTGGCAGAAAAAGGAGATGGCAGTGGTGAGGGAGGGAAAGCTGCTTTGTTTTTATGTAAAGGATGTCATGTTGTTCATATTTCAGGAAGTATTATTATCTTATAATCTTATTACTTATTTACTTATTGAATTGATTGGGGTGATATTGGTTAATAAAATTATATAGGTTTCAGGTGTACAATTCTATAACACATCATCTGTATTTTGCATTGTATGTTCACCCTCCCAAGTCAAGTTTCCTTCCATCTCAATTTACCCCCCTTTTACTCTCTCCTACCTCTTCCACCCCACTTCTTATTTTACTTTAAGTCTACATTATGTAGGATTGGAAAATAGCAGGAAAATTTAGCCATAATGTAATGATGAGGTTTAATATAAATGCACCATCTTTTTTCTTATACACATCTTGCAAATTTGTAATCATAGAATAAGTGTGATTTTGCAGCATGCCTTTTCATTTAGCATGATCTCATAAATATTGTTTGGAGGTTTTTAGCATGAAATGGCAATGCCTAAAGTTGCTCTTTTTCCTGACTCTTACTGTTTTCAAAATGTTAAAAGAATAGAGCTGACAGATATTCATTAAATTTATTCGATAATTATTATTAGGAAGCTACTATGTGCCAGAAACAAAGCTACTTTGTTCTAGCCTCTGAGGATATAGCAATGAACAAAAGAGACAAAGATCTCTGCCCTTAAGTCTTCACAGAGCTTTCTTTTTAAAGGGGAAAGACAGATAATAATCAAAATTAATAAGTAAATTAAATAGTCTATTAGATAAATAGTATACGAGAAGGTATATGTACTATTGAAGAAGGTAAAAGAAAAAAAAAGAAGGATATGGGGGCTTGAGCTGTCAGGAAAGACCTAACTTTTTTTTTCTGTTTCTTTTTTTATTTACTGAGTTTTCAGAGAAATAGAGAGAGAAAGAGAAATATCTATTGTTGTTCTACTTAGTATTTATGAATTCATTTGTTGATTCTTGTATGTGCCCTGATCTGGAATTAAACCCACAACCTTGATGTATTGGGACAATGCTCTAACCAGCTGAGCTACCTGGCCAAGGCGGGAAAGACCTAACTTTTAGAAAGGGACTTTGGGGTGAAGATTTGAAAGTGTTAAAAGAGTGAGGTGTTAATCATGAGGATAACTTGGGGTAAAAATGTTCCAGACAAAGCAGCTAGCAAATATACAAATTTGGAAGTGTGGGAACTTGCAAGGAGGTCGATCTGTTTGTACAAAGTGGGGAAAGGGGAACAAAGATGACAACAAAGACATGGTAGGATCAGAGTGTATAAGGCCCCATACGGGGAGTACTGGAGGGTCTGGGGCTGAGAAGTGTCATGCTATGACCTTTGTTTAAATAGGCTCACTGTGAGCACTGCATTAAGGATAGACTATTGGACCCCTGGCTGGTGTGGCTCAGTGGATTGAGCTCCAGCCTGTGAACCAAAGGGTCACTGGTTCAATTACCAGTCAGGGCACATGCCTGGGTTGTGGGCCAGGTCCCCAGTAGGGGACATGAGAGAGGTAACCACACATTGATGTTTCTCTCCCTCTCTTTCTCCTTCCCTCCCCCCTCTCTAAAAATAAATAAATAAAATCTAAAAATAAAAGGAATAGACTATTGGAGAATAAAAATGGAAGTAGGAAACCAAGAAGCTATTTCATTAGTAAGGGATGAACATGATGTGAGCCAGTGTGGTTACAATGGAGGTGATGAAAAGTGATCAGATTCTAGGTACTATGTTTTACCATGTATAATGTGCACCCACATTTTTGGCCCAAACTTTCAGGGAAAAAGTATTTTGTTTTAATTTTTAAATTCAATTATTTATTTATTTATATTTAGATACTTGCTTTTGTATTATAAAGAAATTTTAGCATTTATTTTTGAACATATGGATATCATTTTTGCTTTCTAGAGTTACACTTTTAATACATAAGCATAAATAAATTAAAAACATTTATATAGATATGGAATTGGTACTACCCATGTGAACATGCACCTTTATTTTCCCCTAGAAAATTTGGTCAAAAAGTGCATATTATACACAGCAAAATATGGTATATTTTGAAGGTACAACTAATATAATTTGATAAAGAATGAATGATTCCAAAGACTTTGGCCTGAAATGCTGGAAGGATGAAGTTGCCATTAACTGAGATAGGGAAATTGGAAAAAGCAGGTTTAGGGATGGAGACAAAGAGTTCCATTTTGGGCATGTTAGGCTTCAGATATTTTTTTTTATTTTATTTATTTATCTTTAGAGGGGAAGGGAAGGAGAGAGGGAGAGAAACATCAATGTATGGTTGCCTTATGTGCATCCCCTGCCGGGAGCTGGCCTGCAACCCAGGCATGTGCCCTGACTGGGAATCGAACCTTGATCCTTTGGTTCACAGGCCCGCACTCAATCCACTGAGCTACACCAGCCAGGGCTTCAGATATTTATTAGATGTCCAAGAGGAGTTGTCTATCAGACACTTGGATATTCAGATGTAGAGCCCAGGTTGTAAGTTTGAAACTAGCCAGATGGTATTTAAAGACAAAGAAGAGAGTATAGGCAGAAAAAAGATGAAGGACTGTGGCCTAATGCACACCAAAGTTCAGAGGTTAGGGAAATGTATTCATTCCTTAATCATCACAACAACCCTCTGAGGAAATTACTATTATTGTCATTATTTTACAAATTATAAAATCGAGTCATAAAAACATTAAATAATTTGCTGAAAGTCACATTGCCAATAAGCAGCAGAACTAGTATTTGAAAGAGCTGGTCTAGCTCCAAGTATTGTACTCTTAGCTGAGGTGGACACCGGCCAGCAGTGTCCATGTCGTTATGGATGAATTAAAACAGGCACACAGACTACCGAGTCTGGTGGAGGAATAAGGACGACAGCATGGCTTTTGTCTCAGGAAGAGCAAAAACCGCTGCCTCCATCAGGACAGGCCTTTATTCTAATCATCATCCCCTTACATTCCAAGATGGTTCTTCCTCACTATCCCAGTTACAACAAAGGAGCCAATGCCCCTCATTACATCACAGAAGAAGGATATTAGCAAATGAATAGGCAGCCAGTTACATTGGGCCTGCAAGGTACTTGCAGGGTGAGGGGGTTTCAGCAAAGAGCAAATCTCAAAACAGCCTAAGTATATTGCAAATCTGATTACCCAGGAGAGAACCTATCTGTGGGCGTGGGTCCTGTGCATCTCCAAGTGGGAGCTGGGCCCATGCCACGCAGAAGGGTGTGCGACACTTAGCCTCTATCTTATGTGAGTGGGTTTTGTTAATGCCCACATTTCACCGGTGGGGAAACTGAGTTTTAAGTTAAGTAATTTGCTGATACTGGTGGCAGAGCTTGGATATGAACTCTTTCACTGATTTCTATTTTGAGGAATCTCTGCTTTTTGATTATTCTGCCACATAACCTGCATATTTTTAAAGACTGGGTGAAAGCCTTCTATGTGTCTCACACACAATACTTTATTGACTTGTCACTATACCTGTGATGTGGACTCTGGACAGCAGTGTCTGAGGTGGTGTGGATGAGATGAGACAAATTCACATGGACCACTGAAGTCCTGTGGAGGAAAAGGGACAGCATGACCACTTTCTCAAGGGGAGAGTGCCTCGACCCTTGCCTGGACTGGCTTTTATTGGCTTTCTAATAGCATACATCAAAGAAGGTTTTCATTCATTATGCTTAGGTTTGCCTTAGGTAATTACTTTTTTTTTTAAATTAAATTTTATTTTAATTGTTGTTCTTATACAGTCTTCTGTTTTCTACTCCCATCCCGTCCCTCCGCCCCAGCCCTCCCCAGCTCCCTTCCATTTCCACCCCCCCCTAGCTTTTGTCCATATGTCTTTCATACTTGTTGCTCTAATCCCTTCCCCTTTTCCCTGGATATTCCTATCCCTCTCCTCTCTT